>VUQS01073739.1:0-25043 GCA_015108495.1 Heterochromis multidens
ATAACAAAGTATTGAGATGAACTTTTGTTATTGACCAAATACTTATTTTCCACCATAATTTGCAAATAAATTCTTTAAAAATCAGACAATGTGATTTTCTGGATTTTTTTTTCTCATTTTGTCTCTCATAGTTGAGGTATACCTATGATGAAAATTACAGGCCTCTCTCATCTTTTTAAGTGGGAGAACTTGCACAATTGGTGGCTGACTAAATACTTTTTTGCCCCACTGTAAGTAGTCAATGTGAATTTCTGTTTAATGTGAATTTCATTGTTTATAGACAGCAACTGATTTGCAACACAAGGCAAAAAATTTACAATTTTTGCTTCGTAATTGCCAACTTGACCCCATTAAATCCCAAACTGACAGACTGATAGCAGACTGACTCTGTCTTTGTGCCATTTTAATGCTGTCTTGATGCACCAAAGGTGCCTTGTAGTTAGCAACTGACTATGAGTGGTTGCAGACTTGGCAATGAGATTGCAAGGTCATTGCCCAGGATTGCAATAATTCTGATTGTGCAGCCATTGTTTTCCCTGTGTGACTGTAGCATAAGGGAGATTGCTGAGGTGATGATTGTTGTTTGGTTTTGCGTCTTTGCACTGAGCAAACAACTTTTTGTGTCTGGTAAATTTTGTTCTGAATACTTAACTCGCACTCTGCTGCCACACTGGACACTGGATTTACCATCACACACAAAACCAAAAGAGTTTTGATGGCATAAAATGATCCCCAGAGGGAGGTGATCAGAAGTCAGCAATACAGCAATAATACTGCCTAAATATGGGACTTCCTGATTCCACAAACAGTTGTTTTACATGGAAGAAATCCAGCAGTGTAATGTTAATTTCATGTCAAGAAAGAGACAGACCAGAAACACTGAGCAGTGTTAATCTGACTACTAATCTGTCAAAGCAACAGATACTGTACTTCTATCACTGCTTAAAGAAATTTGTCAGTGACAGAAAATCTTTGGTTAACGTGGCTTCTGCCATGGACATGTAAACCACAGCTATTTTTTTTATTCATAGTACAGCAAATAAGAATTGTTGGTAGTATTTTATTAGTTCCAAACCAAACCAGCGTCTAGCTTTGGTTACATTTGTCATCCTGTCCCTCTTAGCGTTGGGATGTATCACCAGTGTCTGTTCTCTCATTCCTAATTATTAAAGAAAAAGCTCACAGTGAGTGGCATGGTCTGCGATTAGAGATACAAAATATGAACTCGATAAAGATGCACAGAAACATCTCGATCCATCTTGAGTATGTGCTTCTGACTCAAATAACAACACTACAGTGTCTAGGAACAACCATGAAGGTTCAGTAACTTCACGATACTCTTGTAATGACACATGCTGTCTCTGCAACGTAAAGTGCTACTAACAACACACATACACACACCAACAATTACTCTGATGATGAATCGTGGCAAGACTCCCTTCACTAATTTTAGGAAATCACTCGGGAAAAGAAAAAGTTAGTGGGGAAAAAAAAGTCATTTTTGGCATTCTACATCTGTCAGTCTGTGTTTTAGCCTGATTAGTGTGCGCTAATTGACTCTGCTAATCACACCCCCAGGTGAGAGAGAGAGTGAGAGAGAGAGGCACAGAGAGGGACGAGAGAATGTGAAAGAGGTGGAGGGTGATGGAGAACATTGTGAGCTGGTAAGCTGCAAAATGGTGGAACAGCTGTTGCGGTCTTTTATGTGGAAGCCCAGGAGAGCTGTTCCATTGGGTGTTAGTGAGCTGCAGTGCCACAGTTTACTGCAGAAAAACACTGAAGGCTCAACTTCTGAGTGCTGCTTTTGCAGCTAACCTATCAGATCCAGTGCATTATCACAGGTACTATTTTATGAGCGAGACACCATGAAAAAACACTCCTCAGAGCACAAAGATACTAACAGTTATTGCTATTTAGAACATCTGTCTAAATAATACAGCAAAATGACAACAACCCCCAACCATTACTGTCAAGAAAAAGAGTGTAAAAACCATAAGAGCCTCTAATCTACTTTAGACCATGCATGCACATGTTTTTTTCAGTTAGCCAAGTGTAATATAGGGTGAAAAACTAAAAAAAAAAATAGTGTTGCTTTAAGTCATTTTAATCATTTTAATTACTTTAATCATTTTGTATGATTATGCTCAGTGTTTTACATTACAAATGTCAATCAAGTGTTTATTTCTTAAAGTGATTTGAATTAATTCCTTGCATGGAGAAATAAATAATGAAAAAAAAAATCACAGGAAAAATGTTGTTTGTTTCCCTTAAGTGAATGTGGCAAAATGTGACAAAGTCAATAAATTGTGTTTGTACATGAAGCAAATTTTGAAAAATAGCAGCCAGTGAAAATATCTGATTTGTGTTAAGATAGCAATGTTCTTCAGATTAATATACAAAGCTCAAAGGCCACCTTTCATTCACCTCTAATACATTGTTTTTCACTGCTTGTTGGTGCTCTTTAAAGTGTGTCGCCTTCTTGAGCTTTTTTCTTGTTCAGTGGTTTAATGGAACTGAAACTTTTTCCTGATAAACCAGCTCCTAAATGTCACATAATGTTAGTGAAGGGATGATCTCTATATACATTTGAATATGCAGACACTGTAGGCAAGGGACAAGATCTTTCTTACCAGATTCTAATTTCCATTTGTAGTCCACTTGTCATCCAAGTGCTATTGACCGATAATGTTTAAGCGGGCTTCTATTGCATGCTGACAAACAGTCCATGTCATCAGCAACGGAGGGAGAGCTTTTGGCAAAGTGCATCAGATAACTGCCAGTACTGTTTCATAATATTTAAGTTGTTTTATTAAATGACACCCAACTGATAGACAAGTGATTAATTAGCATTTTTGTGTGTGTGTGTGTGTGTATAATTACATTAAATTACTTTTAATGGAAGCCTTGCCTATTGTTAATGACGGTTTACATTAGGGATGCACCGATCCAATATTTCAATCACCGTTTTTGACAATTAGCCGATCCATGGTAAGATCCATTCAGTTCATTTCTGTGTTGTTCTGTGTTTACTTTGCCATGCAACAGCAGCAGCAGCTAGTGGCAGAGCTAATGCAGGATGGAAAAAACTAACAGCGGCGGATCAGAAGTTTGGAGGTATATCCATAGTTTACATATGATGAATTAATGATAGTAATGCTGTATAAGGTAGAGGTCTAATTATTCTCCAAATCCTCAGTTCACGCCAATCCTTATTTTTTGGGAATTCAATTCAATACAATTCAATTCAATTCAGTTTTATTTATATGGCACCAATTCCCAACAACAGTTGTCTCCAGGTGCTTTATACTTTATAAGATAAAGACCCAACAGCATTGGAGAAAACCCCAACAATCAGATGACCCCCTATGAGCAAGCACTTTGTGACAGTGGGAAGGAAAACCTTTTATCAAAAAGGAAAGTTTGAAGCCTAATCTTAAAAGTAGAGAGGGTGTCTATCTCCTGAACCCAAACTTGGGAGCTGGTTCCACAAGAGATGGGCCTGACAGCTGGAAGCTCTGCCTCCCATTCTACTTTTAGAAACTCTAGGAACAACAACCTGCAGTCTAAAAGCAAAGTGCTCTATTTGATAACATGTTTGTCTGTTTGTTATGAGACGGGTAAATAAAAAAAGGGGAGCAAAAGATGTTGCCACAGGCATGATGACTTGAATATAACCCATCATTCTGAAGGAATAAACCTTGAACCTTACAGCTTTCACTAGACTAGACTATTGGTTTAACCACCACTGCTCCACACGACTAATTAGGAGATACTCCAAAAGGGAAAGATGGGACTGCAGAATGACACTGTGGATGTTTGTATCGCTGTTTCAGTCTCATCTTCAGAACCATTACACCCCTCTAAAGGTTATGAACTCTCGTAGCCATAGTTACAAGAAGGGACAGATGCTGAACTACTGTGGCGTATGCTGGAAATTATGTAAAAATATGCAAACAGCTGATTTAGCTGTCCAAATGTCTAAACAGAATTTATGACAAACTGAAGCACTTGAAATCAGGTCCATGCACACTGATCAAGATGTATGAAGCCAAACTGTGTAAACAGACGGCTTCATAAATTCAACAAAAAGAATCACAATGGAGTATTCTGCCTTAGTGTATACTGTTAATTTTAAGCAATAAAGCTAGAAAGGGATTTATGCATCTGTCCCCTGGAACTTTCGTCTAGTTTTCATACAGAACGTTTGATACTGTTTGATATTTTAGCAAAAATGACTCAATGCCGAGCAACCACAGGACTGGCAGCAGTTTGCCGCTTCCTATACTCAGCATGTGTGCACCTACGCCAAATAACTAATGGCCATGTAGAGTCCCTGAGATGTAAGGGATGCTCAGAGTCAGATGAAAGATCAGGGTAGAACATCTATGTCATCTGTTTCCTGCCCACACTCATTTCTTTATTTTTCCTTGCTCTTATGAAATCATTTGTTAAATATGTTTGTTGCTGCCTGGCATCCAAGAATTATTCCCCTTTTCAACAGCGAGAGGGAATTGTCCCCCCCCCATATGCGCAGTTTGGTTTTGTTTTTTTCTGCCTGAGTAACTGCTTTGTCTCCAGGTGCTTTTTTTAAACGCCCACTGAGATGCATTTATGCACACATGTAAACACACTTAAAGGCACACCAGCCTAATGAAATGTACTTCAGGATTTCCAAAAATTCACACTCCACAGGGAAACTACTCACTCCTCCACAGGATGTGTCTGACATGACCGCTGCCAACTTCTAGACATGATTGCTTATTGAATATCATGTTCCTTTTTATCTGAGAAAACTGGATTGACAGTCATGCAGGCATCAGTGATTCACTTCTCCAGATGATGCTAGACTGGACTTTTAACTTTAACAGGCTGCCCCAAAAAGCTAAAATCAACACAACTTTCTGTTGCAGTGTGAGTTTTAGTTTAAAAAGAGTCATGCTTTCCAGAACACAACAGTATTAATTCTGATTGAATCAAGATCAAAGGCAGAGCCTGTAGCAGGTCTTAGGGTTTAACACAGCTTTATGTATCAGAAATTCCTGCTCAAATCCTTAATTCTTGTCTATGTTAGCATGTAAGGTTAAGTTAATCTAATTATTTCTTTTCAAACCTTAACTTTTCAGCCGCCCTACTCACGGTACACCGAGCACTTCTTGTTTCAGATATGTTTGAGTTTAACTTAACATGGGCCAGTGGGCAAGCTGCCTTGTTCCCACAGCCTGTGCAGTAATAAAGGTAGCACAGGCCACAGTGACGGTGGGATGAGGCCACTGAGTTGTTAGAAAGAGGAAAGAGGAAGAGGAGGAGCGCGGATGCCAGGAGGTTGGTCGGGGACCAGCTGGGAATTGGAAGTGAGGCGAGTTTGGCGAGGTGCAAATGGAACCTCAGCAGCGACTGAGGTTTCCATTGCACTTGACTACTCTTAGCTGAGCCAACCAAGCATGGAGGAATGAGCAGTTGGAGGGGTGAGGGTGGGCAGCTGTACTCTGTCTGGCTCTGCTGGTTCTTCTTCTTAGCAGTTATAAATCCTCTCACTACTGCAGCCATGCTCATCATTTTCTTTCTTTGAGCAATTTCAGGAGGATTTCTTGTGTGTTTGCGGTTTTATTAAACATTATGGGAGTTTCTGTATAATGCCCAAAACAAATCTGAACACTGGTAAAAATACATTTTTATGCCCTTTTCAGTAGCAAAAATATGAAAAAGTATTCAGTATATTTTTTCAGGGGTGAAGGATCATTAATTGTAAGCACAAAGTCTTGTCTTTAATGACTCAAATATCATAATGGACAAATATTGGGACCAAGATGTTTGGATAATCCGGGGGGAAAAAACACCTTTAGTCACAGCAGCTCATTTTTAAGAACTCAGTTTGCCAAAAAAAAATTAATTTCATTACTAGTATTGTGGCTCCAGTGATGTAGTGGTTAACACATTTGCTTGGCAAGCAAAAGGTTGCTGGTTTGATTCTAGCCAGAGACACAAATCGTTTTTGAAAGGGTGTCTGGCATAAAACCGGCCAAATCAAACATGCAGTGACCACTTGCGGCAAGGCAGCTTTTTCTTCATCTTCCTCTTCTTCTTCCTCTATGGCCATATTAAAAGATAGACATAACTACAGTTATATCACTCATCAGTTAGGGAAGTCCCATCTTGAAACCATAAGCTGAGCATTGCCTTGGTGTTTTAAAATGAAGTGCTATGCAGAAGGGCTGGATCAGACTGAGAAAGTGTTTTCTGGGCTTTAGTTGTTGTCAGACAGCACTTTGTATGAGGAAGTGAAGCCATTCTCTTGGTTTAAGCCACTAGACTCCACTTTAAAAAAAAGAAGGAAAAAAACATGGTTAAACATGTTTAAAACATACCATAACAAGCCATAAAGATTCCAGTACAGAGCATTGTGCAAGTAAAGCAATGAAAACAGTCTGAATGTAGCCTACAAATAACTAACACACTGACACTGTCATGTTTTCCCGTCACCTGAACAACTGAAAACCAGTGAATTACTTTAGCTGATGATGTCCCCACAGGAAAAAGACACCAAAAGTACTACCAAATGGTTTGCTGACCATGTTATTACTGTGCTTGACTGGCCAGCCAACCCACCTGACCTGAACCGTACAGAAAAATCTGCAGGTTACCCAAAAATACATGAGCTGAAGGCTGCTATGAAAGCAACCTGGGCTTCAATAGCGCCTCAGCAGTGCCACAAGATGATTACCTCCATGCTATGACACACTGATGGAGCCCCAACAAAGTACTGAGTGTATAAATGAACATGCTTTTCAGAAACTGAACATTTCTGTAGATACTGGATTTCTGATTTTCATGAAGTATAAGAGGTTGTGAAGCTCTAGCAACACTTATGAACAGCAGCTTTATTACTTGACCAACGTTTTTCAGCCTGTGGTTTTCATCAGGGTCATCAAGAACTATACTGCAGACAAATTGCAGACAGTACTTTAAATAGCATACAATCATCTACATTCAGTATATCTATCCAACAATGGAGCACCAGCAAAGACGGGCTGGGCATATGGTCATGTGATATGAGGCCAATTGGGGGTATATTTGGTACTTAAACAGGAAGAGTGTAAATTTGGAGTGATGTTTTAAGTTTTTCCTCATCCAATGTTATACACATCCACTATAAAGACCCGTTGAAAATAAAATTTAAAAACTAAGTGAAAAAATAAACCAATAAAAAAGAATATGTTAAGAAAAAAACGTGACCATAATTGAACCGTGACAACAAACGGTTTAATAATGGATATATCACACAAATAAAATGTGGTAAATGATTGAAAACTGGCAAAGAAAGAGGATACAAAGAAAAAAAGGAGGTATGGTGTATTGTTGGATGAAAAAGGCCAGGTTGATCAAAAAAGTGGTAGAGGGTTTTCTAAATGATCTTGTGTTAAGGAAACTTTCCAGTGAGGCAAGGTCTTTTTATTGATCAATATTTGTATACAGAGATTCAATATCCAAAGATGACATAACTATATCTGAGCCTATTGGTGGTAGTTCCTTTAGAAAAATTAAAAACTGAGAGCTATCCTTGATATAGGACCTTAAAGTGGGTACAGAATCTTTGAAATGTAGATGCCACAAAACCTGATACTTTCTCTGTAAAACTTCCAATCCCAGACACTATGGGTCTTTAACATTTGATCAATGTTAAAAAACATCACAGTTTGGCAAAACTGTTCCCAGAAACCACAGAAGTACTTTTAAGTTATATTGATGTTTTTCTTCTGAATGACTTACTACATGTTTTCATTCCCATTCTCAGCATCATCACTAAGAGTCGCTAAATCCATGCTGAAGGTATCAAACAGCAAGTTAGTGGTCAGTTGGGTAGAATGGATCATTTCACTGTCTACATTTTATCAATTTAATTTCCAGTGTGATAAAACCCGTGTGAGTGGTTTAATAAAACCAAATGACTTTTTGGCTGTTAATTGCTTTTCATGTAAAATTAAGCCTCTAGATTGGCCCAGGCCTGTGAGGATCCAGTGAACTGCCCAGAATGTTACCCTCTTTTCTACATTCAGCATGCTGGGGAAGGATTTTCAATGCACAACTCTGATCTTCTTTGCAGGGATGCCATGCTTCCTAATTAATGTCTGTGTTTGACTACCATGTATTTGTTACAGTTGGGGAAGTGACAACGACTATTTGTTGAGCCAAGCAGGGGAGCAGAGGCTAAAAACAAGGTATGGATGGAAGAAAGAGAGAGCAGATGGGATGGTGTCAGGGAGTGCAGAATGAAGCATACCTTCATCCATCACGGCATGTGTGCATGACACACACAGACACACAGGAAACACACACACACAAGCACACACACAGAGAGTAACTCACTATTGAGGCAACAAAGCACAAGAAATGGTTGAGGTTTCTAGTCAGTGTCAAAATAAATTCACTAGTGAATGCAGCATCTCTGCACAGCAGCTACTTACAGTCAGAAAGACTCACTGTTCCACAGTGAGTGGAACGCAGTCTGTGTGCAGGAAGCACTTTTCATAGCCAATTAATGGATATATGACCATGTTTTAAAAAGTTTTTTTTAATGGAGACTATTTTTTAATGCACATCACAATAATTTAGAGTGAGTATCCTGATCATAAAACTTTAGAAAAATCTCTCTATGTTTTCCTGGCAAGCAAACTTTAGTAGGAGTGACTGGCTTGTTAAACCATGACCACATTCTTTTACTAACTTTAAACAACTAGTTTAGTTTTAATTGCCTAAGCTTAACCACTCCAGGTCACTTTCAGGTTATTTCATGGGCAGCTGCCATTTAATTAGTTGTACACTGAAACATCCTTCACAAACATTGTCAGTTCTAGTTCAAATTGGACTGTGCACAGAAGCATGGTCTAAAATCCAGGCGGACAGCCTTAGGGAGGTTGACATGGTAGCAGTCTTTTTTCCCCATTTATTTTTGTAAACCAGGACTTGTAGTATGTGCCCATAAATGCAATTTAGTCAGGACCACGAGACTCAATATAAGATTGTTAATTCCATCTGCAGGTGGAGGTGGGTTGCAAACCAGCTTGCAGATGAGCAGGAAATGTGAGCAGGCTAAATCACCTTAAAAAGCACTAAAAACACTATGCTCGATTCACTGCCCAAAATTTAACTATACAGGTTGTAAGACCAACGGCTACATGGAATCCTTCATTATTTTGTGTTGTTATTCTATTGAATAATGATTTGCTGTTAAGCTCTTAAATTTATATTTCTAGAGTGTATCCATGATTGTCTTTCACATTTTAAAAGTACATATAGCAAACATATATAATTGCAGTGGCACAAAATTACAGAATTATCTACATCTGCTTTCTTTTCTTTGGTAGAAAAATGTCAGGCACTTGCAATTTGTTCTTTTTTTTTCTCTCTTTTTTTTTTAATGCGAGAAGAATGGCTTTGGACTCTGGCTGGGCAGCATGGACAAAAACATCAAGGAGCAAGATCTCCACCTGTGACCCTGTAGGCTCCAGCTCTGTGTTGGGTTTGGAGTGTGATGTAGGCCTGGCTGCTCCTCTGAATTCCCTGCCGGGGACGGTGGGGATTAGCTGGAAAACTGTCTGAGAATGACTAAATAAACAATGAAAGCAACAGCAAGAGGGAAAACAAAAGACAGCATGGGCATGACATTGTTTTTTTTAACTCTATACTGGATTGCCAAGGTTATAAAAGGTGACAGCAGAAAGATTTGAAAGGAACTTTCAAAGAAAGATCTATCAACTGATGTTGTCTGGATGTTTCTAAATTGTAAGACTTGAAACTACCATGAAGACACTCCAGAAACTGCTTTATATAAATGATATAAATACGCAATACTTATGATTGTGTTTTCTACTTTGAGACAAGAGAAAAATTAGAATTTCCATACAACCCATTCACCAAATATCTACAAAGAAAGCCAGGAGCCTTATAGAAAATTGGGTGCATAATGCAGCAATTCACTTCTCATTTCTGCTCCCCACATATTGGACGGGGCAAACAGAATGGTAATAGAGTTGATGTCTCCATGCTCCGACTCACGCTCATTTGTTATTTATTCATGAGAAAGCAAGCAGGGTGCCTAGCTTAATACAGTTCATATTATTCACTCACTCATGCTATCCAAATTCAAGTATAATATAATTTCAGTTGAAAACTTCTATCCTCCTGTTCTTGAAACACAACTTCATTCAAACTTGTAGGTCAAAGAAAAGGAGAAGATTCTTCTGAATGTGTAACAAAAGCATGACAAGGTCAAGCATGGAAATCATCCAACCCTACTTGAAGGAGAAAGCACGAATAAGGTAATATATTCAGTAATAAGGCTAAATGACTTCATCTGTCAAGCTTTATCACTTTTATTTTTCTCCTTTGATCATTCTCTAAGCATCCATTTTGTCCAAGAATGTGCTGCATTTGAAGCATTTCTGCCCACTGCAACAAATCTGCATCAAACCTGAAAGACGACCAATTAAAGCTTTTGCACCAAGGATACCAAGCAATTAATAAAGCCCTCTACAGAGTGAGGTAGTTGGCCTTTAACAACATATGACTACATAAAAACAGTAGTTTTAGCATAGTACTAACAACAGTAAAGGCAGTTAAAAAAGTACCAGAGCTCATTTATAACCACAGTCATTACTTAGATATGGGAACACAGTAAGAATGTTACATTAAAGTAGTACAGTATAAGAAATCATGGACTTGGTAGATGCAGCCACCACGAAATCACCCACTGGTTTGTGATTGCCTGTTTTGAAGCCTGACCCTCAGTCAAAGCAGTTAGGCCCTAAACTTTAATTTTATTTAACTTTAATTTTTTTAAATTCTATTTTTTTTTTAAAAATAATTAATGTGTCGTACATTTGTCCCAAGGGTGGAAATGAGCAGAGCCCAACTGATATAGGATTTTTTAAAAAGATATTCACAGATAAAAATCCAATATATCGGATGAGTATTTTGAACAAACTTTGCAACATCAACACTCATAACATGGTTGAAGGGTGTTTCTCCCGACCCTTCTTTACATTTTTAATTTCCATTTATCGGCCTTTATGAATGCTGTTTCGAGGAACTGCAGTTTTTGGCACTTGATTATTCAGCCTCAGATGTCACAGCTGGCAAAAAATACATGGAGTTATACCATATATTTAGGTTTATATTTAAGGTTGTCCTGAACGGTGTAAATATAAATAGTCAAAACTAGATCAAGAAGTCTTTTTGTAGACTTTGGTGAATGTTAAGAAAATTTGGGATTAGAACTGAATTTTTGATTGCTTAAATGCTTGTCTCATTTTTTAGCAATGTCACTGCTTTTGTTGCAGTCTCAGAAATTCTAAGTTACTAAGTTCTGACAGACATGATGGGAAAAACTACCAAATAAAAAATAATAAAAACAAACAGATCTTGTTATATAGTAGAAAAAAACAAAAAAAAGCAAATCAGTACCCAGAGTTCATTTCTTAAAGTGATTCTGTCAAAGAAAAGTCTGCCAACTAACTCCCCAAAACAATTTATTACCATTCTCCCATCTTGGAACACAGGGTGGACCACTTAGCTACTGGTGTGCTCTGTCCCTCTAAAATCATCTGTGTTTACTTAACCTTTAGGAAGTCCTCATTAGTCAGCTCACTCCAGAGGGCCTATTAGGTTGTCAAGTGCGAGATAAATTAACAGTGGGATCATTGATTTGACTTATGCCTTGAGCCGGGATCATGTTGGCTGGTCAGTATGCACAGCATAATTGGTTTATCAACAAGAAGGGACTTTTCTTGAGTGATTAATCAGGAGATCTCTTGGACTCTGAAAAGTACAAGCATGAACAGCCAGTGTAGTGAAGAGGCACCTGATGTGGGCAAATGGCTGTTACCATTAAAAACAGCATCTTGGTTGTTCAAGTATGTAGGTAACTGGTACTGCCCAAAGAACAGACTTCCTGGGACCATGAATAAGGACTTTCCATTCTAAGACAAAAGAATGAACGCCATAATCTCTCATAGATGGGAAAGATCTTGTAATTTTAATACCATACTAACCCCATAACCCTGTTTTTAGTCAAAAAGATAAAACAGTAAAAGAAAATATTTTGTTTTGTTAGCAATGGGAACTTGTTAGGCAGTCAGTGTGCTCAATAACTAAAAACAGGAAACTCAGTTTGGTCCCAGATGTTGAATCTGGTTTCCTGACATAAGGCCCCACCTTCAGAGAATACTGCCTTCGGAGGTGAGTGCTGGAGAAAAAATAAATAAATGTTTAAAAACCTTTTCGCTATTCAGTGCTTTGGGCATGAAAAATCAAGAGAGTAATATGTTTTATAATTGATTAGATATCATTAAGCATCACAAACAAAAAGACAAGCCTCAGCACCGCTAATGGTAAGATGCCTGAGGGTGAAGAGTGCCTCCTCTTGTACATTTACTCTGTGGGAGAAAAAAAAAGGAACTTTGTAGTCTCGCAAATTTGTGTTTAAAGAAGTAAGAATGGGCTTCACAGATACATGGGTTAGGAGACTGTGACTTAAGCAGCAAAGGGAAAGAAAATGAGTTTTGCACCAAATGTGGCTGGAGAATAACCGTGCACTCTTTAGGCATTTGATTAAAGGACTACCGTTTGTCATGCAGTTGCAAACCCAGCTGCTGCAGCACATGCTGAGTCACAGCATATGGAGCGGGCGTGGGGACAAGAAGGGAGGCCGATCGCCAATAACTTAGAATGGAGAGGAGAGATGCACACTGCTGGGATCTAACACTTTCATCCAATAATGGAATCTCATTACCAAAGTGAGAGCTGTCCAGGCAGACCTAATGAAGCCCCACATGGTGAAGGCTGGCCCCTTCACACTGAGACGAGGGAGGGAGGAAGGAGTAAGTAGAGCTAGTTGGACTGACAAAGAGCGAGTGCAGGAGAGACGTCAAATCTATAAGTAGGAGGAGATGTGTCAGCGCTAAATAAATATGGGGAAAAGATGGCAACAGATATAGGGCAAAAGGGGAACAAGGAGCAAAGAGATGAGAGTGAATGGAAAGAATATGAAAATCCATTGAAAGATAAATGATGCTGCAACTCCCAGAGGAAAACAGTACTCAAAAAGACACTCCAGAAAGCATATGGACAAACACTAACATCCAGGCTTTTAGTGCTAATTGATAGATGGCTACTACAGGTTGCCACCCACTCTCTGTGGAGAACTTCATTTTTTTTCCCTCTCTCTGAGCACGCCTGACAGGGCAATCTCTGTATGCTAATTGGCTAGCCAAGCCATTGGGCCACACAGTCCCACTGTCCATCCCAGGAGTGCTGTCATCCTGTTGCAGCTGACAACAACTACTTTTCCTCTTTGGTGGGAAGGTGCATGGCAGTTGCCAAAGAAAGCAGGAGACACAGCCTTCCCAGTAGACACTGAAGCCCTATGTTTCAGTAAAGGACGCTAAAAATAACCTGCAACTCCACTATGCAAGCCTGACACTGCAGTCACTATTGACAGTACATCCAGCTGAGATGATATGGAGGAGTGCAGGGACATGACCATAACATCAGGAATTTATAAGATCACCTGTGGTTCAAAGTGTGGTCATAAAAACCAAGTAAAATACACGAGTAAGTAAATATTTGCTTGTTTTAGATATTTTAACGGACTTTGCACAGCTAACAACCATGCTGACAATCTGTGATAATCTGATAACTTTATCCTCTGTAGAAAACAGGCAGTCATCTAAATGTTTTTTTGTTTTACTCAATAGTTTTTCTCAGAATAAAAGTGCCCGTTTAAAACTTCACTCTAACTTCTTTCTCTTAAAACATATGACTTTTTAAAGAAAAGCAAGAAAAGTCATGTGTTTATTTGTGCATCCACTCCTGCCTCCTTAGAATGAGGTCTCTAGTACCCTTTACTGCCTCATGGGCAGTCTTTCTGACAGAAAGACTTTTGCCTTAGAGGATGTCTAGTGGCAAAAGACCAGCAAAATCTGGTCAAACACTCATTGTTTTGGAAGTCATTGTTAATTGACCCACTCTGTCAAATCTACAGTTAAGGTATGAGGATATATTGTCATACAAATAGTTTTCAGATGAATTTAAAGGTAACATGTAGGTGTGAAAAATGGTCTAAAAACTTGATGCCAGTTTAAACTATATGTTTACTTAAGTTTTTTTCCCAAACATGAGGCCATTTACAAGAAGATTAAGTAAAAAAAGCGGGAAGTTGTGCAACAAATGCCAAAAACATAAAAAAAAAATACAATATAAGAAAAACAATCCCTTAACACCAAACCCACTCTCATTCACTACCAGACAAGAGCTATGATGAAATTAATGTCCAAGACAAGAGAAGAACTAAACTCAATCATGAAATATACAAATATGAGTAAATAAATTTTAAAAAAGAACAAACTCCACCAACACAGAGAAAAGTGCCATTAGTGAAGTATATAAAAAGTGGGCTACATTTAACCCGTGACAGTTTGACAGTGCTCCTACAGAAATTTACATTTGAGTATCACAAACAAGTCTGGCTGTCAACCCACCACAGAAGGTGATGTATTATCCATGTAGTGCCTAAAATCAGACCAGCATTTGTCAAAGAGGTGCAGTTTTCTTTTGAGATTTTTTCTAAAGCCACGTAAGAGATTTCTTTAACTTGAGAGCAGGGCTGTGCCATATGATGTCATCCACAAGAATACCAATTTATATTAATATAAATAAATTTTTTCATGATATAAAGGTATCATATGAGTGATATAGCAATGCCGCGTATTTATTTTCCCTAGCCCACACAACAACGTGAGAAGCCCAGGCATGTCTGAGACTGAGAACCACGTGTCAGCCTGCACTGACGATGTAATAAAAAGGGAGCTACTTTAACAACCACCAAAAAAAAGGAAACTTGTTTCACCACACGATGCAAAAATACACATATCAAGTACAACTAGGCTGCAAAGGAGGAGATACTAGCAGCTAGTGAGGTGTAACCCAAAAGTACAAAAATAACTCAATTCAAAATCTCTGCATACTTGAATGTGTAACAGGTACATGGCAGGAAAAATTCCACAAAAACAATTAAATATAACTCCTGCACAGTGTCTCATTTATCACAAAATATCAGAAATATCAATATTGCAGATTTTTAAAAAATATCATTATAAAATTTTGAGGCTATATCGCCCACCCCTACTTGACAGCATTCTATGTTAAATTCTCAGCGATAATGTCACACAAATTCTCCTTACTTACTTTTAGTAAGGAAGGAGTAGGTAAGGAGAGATTGTTAAGAAACTATGTGAAACAAATTGTAAAGTGTGCCTTTAAGTATCCCTGCAGAAGAAAAAAAAACAGTCACTGATGTGGAGGCAGTTAATAAAGAGGAAAAAGGAATGTGTCATTTTTGTCACATCATTCAGCAACTGAAAAAAAAACACTGAAAACATTTTCTTTAAAAACATATAAGTAGACTGACAAGTCTGAAATGCTTTGGCAGTGATTTGAAAGAAAAATCTTATCATCATTTATAATCTCACCTTACTATGTTTGACTATCATAATCCAAAAACAAAAATAACAACAAAATCTGGGCCAACTTTTACTTGCATAATCCCCAGTGGGAAAACCTCTCCAGCTCAAAGCTCATTCTGTCTCTCTAATATCAATTTATAGCACTGCCTTCCACTCCAAATCAAAAAACACACCAGAGCCCCCCCCCAACCCTTACTCATTCCCCACCTCCCAAAAAGAAGTGAAAACATCATACTAGCATATAGACATGGCCAATTTTGTGACATTTCATCATTTGCCATAGAATGTTTACCACAGAAAACTATCATTTTTAGTTGCTGATCTTAAAGAATAATGATAGCTCCGTAATGCATAATGCAGTTAGTGTTATAATTATTAAGATAATCAGGTCTTACTGATGTATCATAGCAGCTAAACCTTGATAAACATTGATAAAATTGGTTGTCTGTCTCTATGCGTTAGCCCTGCAACCTGTCCAGAGTGTACCCCGCCTCTCGCCCTATGACAGAGCTGGGATGGACTCCAGCTTTGGATAAGTGAAAGAAAATGGATGTATGGGTGGATGGATAGATGCCAGATGGTCGTCCTTGGAAAATAGTTGGAAAAGGACACTTAAAAAAATACTTGGCAGGTGACTTGATGAATCATACATTTCTAAAAGTATCATGAGCAAACCAATCAAATCAATGAATAACAGGGGAGTGCCAAACAGTAAAAAAACAACACCTACAGGACTCTGAAGAGCTACGAAAACAAGCATGCAGTCAATGTAGCTAGCTGTGTAGTTAGTAAGGAAAATCTGCACCTAAAAGCATCCACACTAACCTGTTCACAGGGCGCGATTATTGTTTTCTTTCCATGGTGCCAACACTATATATTGTTGCTCACGTCTAGCTGCCATTTTAGTCAATGACTAACCAAGTTAAATTAGTGGAAACAGCTATTTACAAACCAGCCAAAATAAGATCTCTGTGCTGATAAGGCTGAGAAAAAGGTGCAGGACACACAGCATTTACTACAGCTGATGATCCTCTGTTGGCCATCGGGCATCATTAATGGATTTGCATGGTATCATTTTGAATTTCCCTACCCAAATTAAATAATGATCCCATTTTATACCAGTGCACTCACCACAACACCCCAGTCTCATTTGAAAAGCTTAACATAGACCCTTGGCATTCATCCAGTTTAACGTGACAGCTTGACAGTTTGAGGATGCACACCCAAGATACCAAAGAAAAAAAAAAGCATAGCCTAAGGGTTAGCGCTGCACCTAGTCAATCAATGCAAAGTTTTTCATGCCACGAGGGACTGTTATGCTAATAACCCACAAGAAAAGAAAAACAACTTTAATCATTTCTCGTTTATTTGATGAATTGTGAGTCCATGCCACCATTAAATTTGATAAAATGCTACATTAACTTATGTCCACATCTGTGTTTTAATCATGCTATTGAGATGGATGAGGTGTCTGTGTGACAATGGCAGTGTCCCATATAGCTTTAGAGGCACCGCTCTGAATAAGAGGTTATTTTCACCTGGTGTCAGCACTTTTACAAAGCCTGATTGCTTGAGAATAATGGCCACTTTGGCAACTGTCAATTTTCCTCTAAGGCAAATTGTTGATGCTGTGTGATTCGCTGAAGCTGTCATTTCCTGGTCGCCTATTTCAATCAGGGCCACCTTGCTTACTTCATTACAAAGATGGACAGATAACTCAGCAGCTTGACTCACCTAATCTACCTTCCTGAGTTTTCTCATTTATGCACTAGTCCAGATTTGTGCTCTAATTGGAAACAGGAACTTAGTAAACAAGTACTTCAGTCCCATTTGAATATGTTTGCCAGTTATCTGCTTATATCCTTACGCCTTAAAATAATTTTCTTGTGAATCCTTGACCTTGATATTATGACTGATTTATTTGAATATGTTTAACTTATTCTTAAGATCATCTCACTACCTTGGCAGATTGTTTTACTTGGCATATAAAAAGTAAATCTTTGTCTGAGACTAGGGGGCTGAAAGCAAGAAACTTCCTTAGAAAGAGCAGCGACAAAGCTCCAAGAATGAGTATAAAATTACTTCTGAAAAGAAGGACTTCAAATTACAAAGACTTCACATTATTTTGGCACATAAAGTCTCATGCCCAAGACATATGCATTAATCCAAGGGTCAGTTCTGCTGTTAATACTTTGGGACTGGCCCAAGTACCAATAAGCCTTAGCTGAAGAATGCTGTGCATTAGAGGCTTAGCGCTTTCTTTCTCAAACTCTCATCAGGGCCATTTTCAAGCTAGCTTCATACTGAGTGCCAAATGGCAGAAAGCAAAAGAATGGTAAAGAGACTGGAACACGCAGCCAGCCAGAGCCACATATTTTTATTCTAGGGAGCTGCTGGACCAAACCTGAGCTGAATAATCATTAAATATTAGACTACAATTCACCAAGCTGCCACAAAGATGACTCCAAAGGGACACCCCTTGGACTTCTGTTGCATTTGAACATATTACAAGGCAACTGTTTGCTTTAGACATACAAACTTTATCAGCAGAAAGGTACCAGCTGCTCCCTGGCATTCGTGAAGCTGCAAAATCAATAACATACCAACAGAGATGCATCACTGGCCCATTCAACATCTAAGAGAAGTCTCTAAGAGATAGTAAGAGACAATAGTAGTGATCCATGGTTGATCGTTGATTAGAACTCCTCACATCATGTGAGATTTAATCATTCACTGGAGCCCTGTGTAGAGGTGTCTAATTGACTTTTATGGGGCATGTCTCTCCAGACAGATCAACCTTGAAATTACAGATTGGAAAATGAAGCCTTGAACAAAATGCCCACTTGGACTGAAAGGCTATGTAAATGAGGCCAATCAGTTTTGCAATCCTCAGCCTTGAATTGTGCTCTTGTTGCTGAAACGATTGTATATAATCTAAGGGTTTGAAAGAAGGCAACTGGACTTCTTTAAGTTGTTTGAAGACGTTTCACCTTTCATCCAAAAGGCTTTGTCAGTTCTAAAACCAAAAGGTGGAGAGTCCCAGGTAGTTAAACCCCTAGTGGGGGCTGTCTCTCGGGAGGTGGTCATTAACCCACTATTGATCATGGGACTCACATGATCAACAGTTTTAGAACTGACGAAGCCTTTTGGATGAAAGGTGAAACGTCTTCAAACAACTTAAAGAAGTCCAGTTGCCTTCTTTCAAACCCTTAGACTACCATGTCCTGGATGACTGAGAACCTACACAGACAGATTGTATATAACGTGCATTTGAACCTCATTCTCTCAACTTATTCATTACTTACTTTCTTTCAACTAAAATAATTCTAACGATAGCTAGCCAGTCATTTCTCGGTTTGTTTTTTGAAAGATCTGCTGCTTATGTGTTACAACTCTTCAAATGTTTGCCCTTAAAGACCCGCTGCTTTTAAAGTAGATTCTGTAGAATCTCAAACGTTAACACAATTTTTTTCATAACTAAAGCACCTACATGACAGCAGAGACAAAGATGAGAATTGAGAGAGACTAACTTTCATTCGGATGGCATGAGGATAAAGCCTCTCAAGAAGTGGATTTATGCAACAGATGCTGGATTAAGAAGCTAGTGACAATATACAGTCCAAAACAGTGTCAGTCCTGTGAGTCGGTGCTCAACCAAAAGGAACGTTTTTGTCACGCCACTAAATCTCACATCTGCTCCCAATAATCGTGTTTATCTTCTCTTATCAGTATTGCCACTACAATGAACTCACAGTCAGAGAAGTCCAGGGCCAAAAACATGCAAATATCCTCAAATACTGAGATCACTTTGAATATCTGAAAACTCAAAACCAAAGCGATACATAAATTCATTTAATTTTTCTGTAACTATTCATATTCTCTAACTGAAAAATTCCCTGCATAAGTATTATAAACTTGTTGCACCAAGAAAAAGGGACTTGTCTAACACTGCTGCAGCTCTATGACACAAAAATGTCCTTCACTCTAAGTCAACCACATTAAGATTCTTAAAGGAAACATCACTCTGTATGATTCTTCATATTTGTCAGAATTTGTACCAGTCCTTTCAAAACATTCTCTACACAGTTCCTGTGGTAACCACTTTACTACAACACAATGGTTATTCATCAAGTTGGTAACACTGGATAGGTGAAAATATAATAAAATGAATGAAAAAAGTTGTTGGAAACTAACAATTGTAACCTAAGGCTGGTGTTCTTCTCTGTTGAGAAGAGAAAGTCTCCAAATTTTTTTCTGGTACAAGATAAGTCAAATGAATACACAAAAAGTGAAGTTTCACTTAAGGATGATGTTGAGTAAGAAGTGGCAGAAAAATGTAAGTGGGCTGTATGAACAATACTCACTGTGGTTTGTGTTTTTTTTTTTTTTTTAGATTCCCGTGCATTTTAAAGTAAACTGATAAATAAGTTCTATACTACATTTTGTATGTCAGACTCTTAACTACGATTTAAACTAACATGCCAAAACTTGTGAAGGTTTAAATGACTAAAAGCTTGATTTCATCCCTTTAAAACCTACTTTCAGCAGCTTTAATAAAAGGTTCATTTTGGCTTCTTAACGATCCAGCTCTTGCTCAAACCAATTACCTCTTTGGGACACCTACGAGACAATTATGATTGGGGCGTTTTAGTTAGGATAATTAGGTTATGCTGGGGTAACACTTTTCATAAATAAAGATGAGTAAACATGCACATATGCTAATACATATGTTAACTAAGAGGAGCAATCTCTAATTTCCCCTGTCAGCCTGTTTGGCTCTGTCAGTTCACAGCTGTAAATATGAACTGAAAGCTACAACCTTGTAAATAAAGGCTGAACCACAAAGATAAGTGGAAGAAGACAAAGAGAAAAAGTTGGAAACCTTCTTTTGGAGATAAAAAGGTATTTCATTCTTAGGATGAAAGGTAGAGTGTAATGCATAGAGATGGAGAGATAAGCAGCTAAGGAAGACCACAGAAAAATAAGGACTTGGTATGTTTTGTTCAGCAGTAGGTAAACAGAAACTTTATAAGGATATTGTAGAATGGATGGAAAATGATGAAGATGTTGTTCATCTGAGGTTGCATTTACCTAATTTTAAGACCTGCTAAGCACCAGATTTTATTATGTTTCTGATACATAAAACCTTAGAATTGAAAGAGGGTGTACTTTCTTTTTATCATGACTGTAGCTATAAAACCATTTGAAACACACAACCATAGTTTTCTTCTGCTGAGCCGTTCCTTTCCTATTGTTAATTTCAAGCTGAGGGACTTGTTCCGTCCGAGATGATTCACGTAAATTGTACTGTTGAGTGGCTTCTTGTTTCCACTATTAACCACGCAGCAGAAAAGAACTGGCAGCTGTCATGCAGGATCTTTGTCCCTTCACTGTAGTGTCTGCCAGGATGTTCTTTAAGCTAAGTCATCCTCTTTGTCTTGCTTTTTGTTTTCACTTGCAATTTAATGCTCAAGATTACTGATATTACAGGCATGAGAAAACAATTTCATTTGGAACAAAAGACAAGACCATTGATGCACAACAGCAAGAGAAGATAACAGACGGCTGAAAGTAAAATTTCATTTTCAGATTAGAGACAAGCTGTGCAAAGGCCTCTATAAAAAGCTGTCTCGCCAGATGCCTTTTTGGGCAAATCCTTGATTTGATTAGCTTTTAAATGCCGTTTAAAAAGCCTCTACTGCACAGAACACAATTAGGTTTTTCAAATGGTGAACTAGTGATCCCCTCTACAGCTTGATATCCGCAGGCTTATCTCTGAGTTTATTACATTATAGTGAGAAAATATTATTGTAATTATACTGTAAATAGAAGCCATAATTGGAAAGGGGGCCACCCAGTGATGTGCAGTCTGAATTAGTCTTGCAAAACTGTAGGTGGCTGGTGAAGGTGAGCATTTTTCCTGTATCAGCAGAAAAAATGAAGGCAAAACTACAGCAGTAATGCAAGAGAGCCATTAAATGAAATACACAACTAGATCCTCAAATGAATGAATGCACTAAGTAGTTCTCAAGACAGACAACATTAAAGTGTGGCTTCTAACTAAAGCTAACATCATTAAGTTCACAACAAGAAGATATGAAGCTATGAGGCAGACTCATGAGAGAAGAGGATTTTCAAATGCATTAAAAACTGCCACAGTTGATCATTCTGAATATTCCTCAAAAACAAATGTACTGTGAGTTACATAAGTTGGAGCACACTTTTCAACCCATAAGTGTGACAGCCTAAAGTTATGTTAGTCTCTGTTCACTAATGGTCCCAGCAAGCTTCTATGCCCAGAGAACGAAATAGATTATTTGTAATATTCTTCCAAAATGAATGCAGAAAGAGAGAGAAATCATATTTCCCCTATATTGGCTTATCTTCTTGGGCTCCTGTTAAATGTAGAATTAAATTTAAAATCCTTCTCCTCACATGCAAAGTCTAAAATAATCAGGCTCCATCATATCTTAATAACCTTGATATCGACAGTGCTGTGAAAAAGTATTTATCCTGATTTTTTTTTTTTGCATATTTGTCACATGTTTCAGATCAAACTAAAAATACAAAATGCAGTTTTTTTGTTTTTTTTAATTATTTCATTTATTAAGGGAAAAAAAGCTATCCAAACGTTCCTGGTCCTATGAGATAAAGTAATTGCCCCCTTGTTAATTGCCCACGTTGATGATCACTAATGCTTTTAGGAAAATATTCTGTGGACTGACGAGACAAAAGTTGAACTATCTGAAAGGTTTGCTGTCATGGTCCCTGGGTCTAAGGACCAGGGTTTTGACTTTTTGGGACATTTAGGTTTTCTCTAGTTTTGTATCTTTGTATTAGGGTTCTATATTCTGTATTTTTTTCTGTAGTTTTTTCTAGTTCTAGTTTGACGATAGGTTTGTTAATCCCGTTTTGTATTCCCATTCTGTTCCTTCAGTCTTGTCTCCATGTTTGTCTTTTGTCTCTATGTCAAGTTCGCATGTCTGAGTCTGTCATCTGTAACTTCCTGTTTTACTTTGGTGGTCTTTTGTCTCTTGTGCTTTGTATCTAGTTTAACTTGTCTTCGTTATTCCTGATTTGTTCCCACTGTGTTTTCTACCTGTTTCCTCTCCCCTCATTACCTGGTGTGTATTCATTGCCTGAGTCTCCCCTTGTCCTTTGTCACATCCTCCTTCAATGCTCTGTGCTCCCTGTTCCATATTTTTCCCTAGATTTCTAGTTTTGTATTCCTGGCTCCAGCCCTGCCTTGTTTTGCATTTTTGTATTTTGAAATACTCCAGCATTAAAGCCATTTTGAGTTTATTTCTTGTCTCGTGAGTCCTGTATCTGGCTCCTAATCCTGCTTGCCACACAGCAGTTTCATGACAGTTTGCATCCTGTTACCTCTGGCATAAAACTAACACAGCATTTCATAACAAGAACATCATAGCAACAGTCAAACACGGTGGTGGTAGTGTGATGGTCTGGGGCTGCTATGCTGCTTCAGGACCTGGACGATTTGCCGTAACTGATGGAACCATGAATTCTGCTCTCTACCAGAAAATCCTGAAGGAAAATGTCCAGCCATCAGCTCATGCCCTGAAGCTTAAGTATACCTGGGTTATGCAACAGGAAAATTGCAGTTCTTGCTGCCAAGGGTGGCACAACCAGTTATTAGGTTTAGGGAGCAATTATTTTTTCACAGAAGTTCAGGTAGGGGTAGGGTTAGGGTAGGATAGCTTTTTTTCCCCCTTAATAAATGAAATCATCATTTAGAAACTGCACTTTGTATTTACTCAGGTTATCTTTGTCTAATATTAAAATTTGTTTGATGATCTGAAACATGTAAGTGTGATAAATATGCAAAAAAAAAATAAGAAATCAGGTAGGGGCAAATACTTTTTCACTGCACTGCAGATAACCAAATTTCCCTAATGCTAACAACAAACCAGTTTTTTAACAAGAACTATTAAAAGTATTTTTGGAAACTGATAATAAATTAAAGGTGCACATAATGTCCCCAGGAGGTGAACCCTTTCTTTTAATAAAAAGCTACATGTTGCTCAGAACAAACACCATATTTTTAGCTTGCATGACTCATCCTTAGTAGAATTTTCACTTGTTCTCTACGGTGTTTGGTGTATTTATTCCCATGACTGTAAAATAGCTTTTAAAAATGAATGCACGTTCAGACGCAAAACACAAAGACATAATGGGGCATATTTTAGCATTTGTTGTAGAGTTAAAATAAAGGGTTTCACTGGACTGTGACAAAACTCACACCAAGAAATTCAGCTCTTTTGATGTTACAGTGTACAGACACCCCAAACTGATGGTATGTTTACTTTGCAACTCCACAAGACATCATTTCTGCAGACTTCTGAGGCTCTGTTCACAACTATTACAAAGTCTGTCTTTTTGTTTTCCCTTAGAGAATGAGAAACCTAGAAGTGGGTGCTTTTTGATGGTTTGTCTGCAGACAGACAAACTAAATTGGGTAGAATCAGAGAAGTTTCACTCTTCCTCACTACATGTGCAAATTAATGCTGCTCGTCATCTGTTCCTACCATAGCTGCTTAAAAACAGATTAACTTCCACCACAGATTGTTACAGTAGAGCTAAATCAGAAAAAGCTTTAATATAAACTTGAATATTTCCTCTGCCTTTTTATCTACATCTTGAAATCCTAGCACTTTCTGTTATTTTTCACATAGCACACCATCTCTTGAGGGAAACAGAGGGAAGACAGTCTGATATATTTCTCACCAGGGATAACAAAGTTAGTTGTAAGTGCTTGTCTTCAGTCATGTCAACTTCCTCCCCATTGCCCCTTTTCCTAACAGCCATCTCCACCCTTGTTGTTAAACTGTACTTACCAAAAAATACATGCAAATACAATCGCCAGCGGGCAAACATCCCCTGTTAGCACTTGCACTCACTGTTTTGTTTGTTTCAGCTGAAAAGGTTAGTGCTTGACATAATGTGTGGGGGTAAAACATGCTCCAGTTAAGGCTACCTTAATCTGCCTTTTCTTCTGGGAGGCTTAACGAATGTAGGAAGAGGAGGGGGTGCCATAGCTAGCCAGCCTGCTGGCTCCATCACATGTAATGATTCTTAACCCTTGTCAGAATTAAGGGTGCAAGACGCTGTCAGTTCACTGGTAAGAGGTGAAGGCCTTGGTAATGAGAAAGTTGGATGGTGGGAAAACAGCTCCTTATTCACACTGGCTCCTTCAGACCTACCTAGCACGTAAAAAAGAAAATGAATCGGATTCCCAGACACTGTACTGCTTCATGAAATGTATTGACAGGAAAAGCTCAGACGAAACTCAGAGTTTCTGCAGTATTTCTCTGAGGCACCTTCATTGTGGTCATTGAGGTTGTTAATGCCATTAAGGAGCCATAATCAGGTCTCCTGTTTGTCCTGTCTCAGTGGAAGCTTTCTAGACTTGGGGAAAGAGAGTGTGTGTGTGTATGTGTGTGTGTGTGTGTGTGTGTGTGTGTGTGTGTGTGTGTGTGTGTGGGGGGGGGGGGGGGGGAGACAATA
>VUQS01073741.1:14022-36617 GCA_015108495.1 Heterochromis multidens
TGTTTTTTTTTTTTATTTTTTTTTTTTTTTAAGGATAAAAAAAAAAAAAAAAAAAAAAAAAAAAAAAAATTAGAGTCTTACAAGACAAATTAATTTCTCTTGACCCCGACTAATGGAAGCTCTGAAGCTACTGGGCGGGATAAGAAACAGAACTTTAATGGAAGTGATTCTATGATAATGACCCAATCTCTTACCAACCATGGAGTTTAAAGAGAACAGGCATTGTGTAGTTAAAAAAAAAATGACATGTTTGAAAAAATTTAATGTACTAACATTTGCATTTTTTTCCCCATGTTGAACTTTAAATAGATACAGTAGCAAAAACCAAAAGGCGGCTGTGCAGCTGCCACCTTTAGGATGACTGGTCATCAGGATGTTAAAAAAAAAAAATCCCCCCAAAAAAAATCAGCACTTGTGTTTAGGAACAACCTTCAGGGATCCTGACAGATGCAAGTCATTCTGTAACTCACTGATGACGGTGGCGTTTTCTGGTCTGTTCAGAGAGCTGATGATGACGAAGCCGAAGCCCTCATTCTCCTTGCGGTTAATAACCACATCGCTGGTTTGCAGGGCCGATCCCTCTGGTGGCGAAGTGGCAACCGGGACAGCGACCACCGGAGGGCCCGAAGCCGAGGCCGCATCGCTACGTGGAGAGCTGTGCTGTGTCGACACTGAGCCGGGGCTGCGGCCGTTCATGGGACACGGTTCACCTGAAGGAGACAAAGAAAGCAGATTAGATGAGCAATTAATTTCTAATTCATTTACAGTGGACATTTAGTTTTGACAATTGTTTTAAGGCAAAAGCAGCTAAAGATGTAACCACTGAAAACAAAATCAACTTCGGTGCAGTGGGCCTCTTCAAACCCAGCAGAGATTAGGTGTCAAAGTCAAACTTGGCTTCTCTGCTTGTCATTTATGACTCTTTTGTAACCTCATCCCGCTGCAGGAGACGCGCACCCAGAAAGACGCAAACCACAGAGCCTGCTGCAGTGCTGACAATGAACAAAGGATAAATGCATGTATGATCTACTACCACAGAAAGGATGTGTGGGTGAGAAGTACACAGAGATCCTGTGCGCAGACTGTTAGCATGTGTGCTGTGGCCAAGCTGTGTTTTTTTTAATTTGATGCCAGTGAAATGTGCAGCCTGTTCTCCAATCTTGGTTAAGTGTGAAAAAACAAAAAAACAAAAACACAAAACAAAAAGAAGAGGAAAAAAACAACAAACAAAACCTGTCCTCACCAGGCATTTGCACTCTCCTTCTCACAGTCAAGCTGACTTGACCGTTGCGAGCGGCTGCGTGCATCAAGTCTATTACGTATTTGTGCGGTTTCCCAGCAACCACATTTTTATCCACAGAAATGAGCTCATCCCCGGGTCGAAGCCGCCCGTCGCGCTCAGCGGGAGTGTTCTCTATTATGGCGCCAATGACAATCTGTTCAAAGACAATCAATATTAGCAGCATAGATTAAGGTGAAGAAGATGAGTCAGAGACAAGTGGAATCACACAACAATTGTTTTACCTAGCTTGTAAACTACCTTTGGGTCATGGTAACAGTTTTTCACCTTCCTTATATCCTTATATCACATTTTTTTCTGTATCATAGACTGCATGCTGTTGTACAACATGGACAATTTAGCAAGGCGTTACTTCAGTATGGGAGGCACTGAGCAGTTAGAGGGTCAGGGCAGTGTGAGAAGGCCACTTGTGTGCAAGTCTGTGTGTGTCTGGAGGGTGTTTTGGTCACATGTTTGGGACTGGATGAAGAGCGTGAGATGAGATTAAGTGCAAGTCAGATGAGGCTGGTGTGTGTGAGGTTAAATATGAGTGTGGTCCAGCCCGTCCCATACGAGCCTTGTCACGGGCGTCCGGACTCACAGCCTGCACGGCCTCGTCTCCCCCCAGGATGCGGAAGCCGAATCCAGTCTTCTCCCTCAGCAGGTGCACCTCCACCTCTTCGTACTCGGGGCCTGACACACAGGAGCTGATGGTTAAAATAATGCTCGATCTGCCACCATGAACTTTAGTTTAAAAAATAAAGTTTTTTGTACTCACGTCTGCTCTCGTAGATGGCCCTCGACTTCTCATAAAGGTCATACGGGTCGGGTTTGTTAAGGTCGAAGCCTTCAGTGGAGTCAGGCACAGAAGTGCGGTGTTGTGGCTGGTTTGGGAAGGGTGTGCCAGGTGGCAATACTGGACCAGACAGATTTGCCTGAGGGCTGCCATGTGGATCCCACTGGTCAGGTAACTAAAAGGAAGCACCAACGACAGATATTTACCTGAAGACAGTTTAACAGTGTCTGTTTCTTAAAAATTCCTTCCTGGCACATTTTTGGACAAACATTAAGAATAAATAATTTGTTTCTGATAGGTTTTATTTATTCATTTATTTTTTAAAAAGTTCAAATGTGTCACTGTAAGTTCTTCAACACTCCTTCTGCCAAGTATTCAGGATCAAATGCTTCAAATGTCTAACTGCTGGACACAAAAGACGCCTTCCAAGAAATTTACATTCTCACTGCGCACTGTTTGTGTATTGGAGGTTGAAGTTTTCATATCAAAACAATATAAGCTACACACTGGCCAATGACTTAACATGGGCATCATGATGTTTCAATCAGTAATGAATGCTATGGTACAATAACAAACAAAAGGCTGCATACACAGTTTTTGGAATTTTGCCTTTGGAGATCATCTCAGTGGATTTGAAATGAAGTGATCAAGATGTGACTGAAGACTTTCTGCTTTAATTCAAAGGGTCTAATAAAATAATGTATTTAACAGTTAGGACAATTTTTCCATTTTAACAGGCTTAAAAGTAACTAGACAGTTAAATGTCAGTCTTTGTTATTTCTTGGTAACTTAAGGAGAGAAAATGTCCAAAGTTGTTTATGAGGGTTGAATTTGCTGATGGTTCATGGTCACTCACAATATGGAGATTAATAAGGAGTCAAAGCAAGTGAAGGAGGACATCATTAGCCTGAAAAAGCAAAGTAAACCTAATAAAGAGACAGCAAAAACTTTAGGAATGATCAATTGACAATCTGGTTAATTTCAAAAGCTCAGCCAGCTCAGCAACACCAAAAGGCATGAAAGATGACAGAAGACAACTAAAGTGTATGATCACAGAATTATTTCTTTGCTGTAGGTATGTGAATCATTGTCTGCAATCAAGAGGTGCCTTCATGAATGTAAATACAGCGAGTTTACAAGGTGCAAACCACTGATTACACTCAAGAACGGGAGGGTCAGATTAGACGTATCCATAAATCATCTAAGAAAGCCTTCACAGGTCTACAACAAAATTCTTTTGACAACTAAAACCAACATACAGTACTGTGCCAAAGTCATGAGCCACCCCTCATTTCTTTAGATTTTGCTAGGAAAATGGGAAATCGGTACAGCAATTTATTGAAATATGTGCAAATAGAAATAAAGTATATAAAGCAAAAACAGACTTTGTAAAATTCTAACAAGCTTGAAAGTCAATATTTGGTATGACCATCTTTATTCTCCAACACAGCCTGAACTCTCTTGTAACTTCTTTAAGTAATCTTCAGAAATAGTTCTCCAGGCTTCCTGAAGGACATTCAAAGCTCTTCTTTGCATGCTGGGTGCCTTGTTTTTTATTTTTCCTGTTTCCTGCTTCAGTAATGTTGAGGTCCAGGCTCTGGGGAGGCCAATCCATGACTGATGGTGTTCCATTGTGTGTTTTTCTATCCAGGTATGTTTTTACAGCATTGGCAGTGTTTTTGGGATCATTGTCATGCTGAAAAATGAAGCTATTCCCAATCAGATGCTTTCCAGATGGTATTGCATGCGACTGTACTTCTTTGTGTTCATAATTCGATCAATTTTGACAAGATCTCCAACACCATTGGCTGAAATGCACTGAGACCATTCATGATGAGATTTTGGTGAACAGTACATGGATCAACTGAAGGGCCAGATGCATCTCTCAGGTCCTGTGTCAGGTCTTTGCTGGATTTTTTCCCTGTTTCTTATAGATACTGTATGACCTTCAGAAACTGTTCATCTGATTTAGATAGCTTTTAGGCCTGCCACATCTTCTTTTGCTCTTCATTTGTCCAGTTTCCTCATTTTTCCCCTCTAACAGCTCTTTGGAATCACCTTGTTGGTGCAAAAATATAATTTTGTGTCTGTCAAACTTTGGTATTTTTCATGGATTCAACTAATGGGAACAAATTGTTTTGTGGCAGGCTGCTGATAGCAAAGTGAAAAATTGGTTCTTTGCCGGTTTGTTGTCCGTTATGTGTAGACAACCCTGGTTCATTCCTTGTGTTAGGAGCCTTTTTTTTATACTTTAATAATTCATAGGTCTGTGTTAAGAAACTTGAAAAAGAAAATCCTCTGAAAATGGTCAGGTACAAGGACTGGATTGAAAAAGAGTAAAGAAGCAGCCAATGTCCGAAGAAAAACTTTGAAAGACCTTCAGAAACCCTGGAGAACTTTTGCTCAAGACCACTTTAAAACTTTACAAGAAAGTCTGGCTCCTTGGAAGTAAAATATAAAGAAATGTGGGGTGGCTCAAGACTTTTGAACAGAACAGTAAACTTTTATCAGCATGAAAGAGAAGAGAGAAGTGTGGAAATGTAAACAAAGGGCTTATGGTCCAAGGCATATCAATCTATCTAAGATGGTGGAGGCAATGTTATGGCATGGGCACACGGTCACTAGTTTTTATTGATGATGTGACTGCTGATTGAAGTAGCAGGATGAATTTCAAATTATACAGAGATATATTCTCATCTCAGGTCTAGCTGAATGCTGGAAAACTGATAGGATGTGATTCATAGTACAGAATAATGACCAAAATATACTTAAGTTAAAGGCCTATTAAGGTAAAGAAATGTAATGCTATTTAATGGCAGACAGAGTCACTAGATGTTAGCTCATTAGACCATGCACCAAGCAGCTGCAGTAAAAGCCTAGCAAATCATCTTTTTTCTGAAGGAAATGAAGCATTTGGTGGTCCCCAAAGAGTCCAGAGTCTATGAAGTCAATGTTTTCATTTTTGGATTTGCATCTAGGTGTTAAAAATCACTCTTTATGATTAGTTTGTCCAGTTACTTTGGAGCATGTGAAAATGGGGCCACTGTAAAATGGCTGTAATTCTTTAAAGCCCTTGAATTAAAGCTGAAAGTCTACACTTCAATCACATCTTGATTGCCTCATTTCAAATTCACCGCAGAGGCAAAATTACAAAAATTGTGCTCTTCTCTAAATGCTGAAAGATGTGACTGTGTGTGCAGATATGCAGAAAATAATGTCAAGAATCATGTACCTAAATAAAGGAACATGATTAGACTTATTAAGAAATATAGGCAAACAATATGAAGTATGTGGGGTATATTTAGTTTATAGTTGTGCTTCATTGTCCAACCAGCAACAGGTACAGTTTAAGAATAAGTCTGAAGAGGGTTTTTTTTTTCCCCCCCAGCTGGTGCGATGTACCTTCTGAAGTGATCAAAGTAATAAGCAGCTGAGGGGAGGCCATCTCTTTTCACAATAAAGTAAAAGCCAAACACTTCTGAGGTAACACAGTCTCTGGAAACAACGCTGATCCCTAACACACAAGCAGAAACACATTCAGTTCAATCACTGTACCTGTTTGGAGGCCTTCCATGGAGAGATGTGGCCTGAGGAAGAAAAACAAAGTTAACAGAGAGCAAACTCAAATAATCTGCTCCATTTTTAAGGAAAAACAAAAGAACCAACAAAAACAACTACACGGAAAAAACAACTACAGGGGGATCTATGTGCAAGCTTTTCTACTAATGAGATAAAAATCAGAAATCTTCCCTTAATGAGTGACAAAAATCCTCAGTTTGCTGATTTCATATTTCTCTGTTTTGACTTTGTTTGTGTAACTCTTCTTAAACGGGTTTGGTTGTTGCGTTTGTTTTCAGAATAATTACATCATTAGCTGCAGGCGAAAGCACAGGCCCCCGCCCCTTCACACAAACCCACAAACACACAATTTGCTCTGAAAGTCATGTATTATCTGCATGCAGGAAGCACGGAGAACTCTACATCACAACAACAATCTCATCACCACAGCTCCCCTGTGACTCCATTGAGTCATAGACATACAGAACATTTATGCTGCAAAGACCCAAATACATACATTTATACATGGAGGAAATGTACAGTAGCTATCTTGTACAAACATTTAGTCTGAATCGTTACACTTGAGGATAGAAACGCATAAACACATATCAAACACACTCCTGGACAAATCTGATGTGGGTGGTTGCAATACATTCTTTGGAGAATCCAGCATACTTAATATCTAACAGATTTCCTGAGAAATGTCAGTGCTGGGTGGAATATACAGTATTTATGGAACAAAAATGTGCAATTGCTGGAGAAATTTGGGGGGGGTGGTGATTGCTGAAAACTGATGCAGCTTGCTTGCAGTGGCTAAAGCTGGCAGTGGCTTTTAACCTGTTGGGCAACTGAGAATTAGAGGTGTGTCTGTATCTGAAAGCACGCAGGAGAAGCAGAAGGGAGCCTGATTACATGACTGTCTGCCAAAAAAGTCTAGTATTAAATAAAACCTAATACCAAAAAGCTGTTTACAAGCTACCATGGGCTAGACTTGATGTTTAAAAAGTGGAACCATAGTGTTTTTATAATACTGTAATACCCCCTAGCTGTGAAACAACTGGATGAACCATTCAAGACTCAGAGCATTTTAACCAAACACATAAAAATAAATATTTCTTAAACCAAAAGGCAGACAAACATGGTACACTATGTAAAAAAAACAACAACTGGCAATTGTACTGAATATTTTTCACATTCAGCAACCAGCTGCAAGTACTTGTGGTGACCGCTTTCAATCGCAAATCACAGGTTGCCTGGTGGGATGGAACCTGTCTCCAAATAACTGCTGTACAAATTGGACTGACTGCAGTCACTCTCAGGACAGATTGGTGAAGGTTTGCAAAAAGCTTCCATCTAATTTATAAACGCAGACAGATTGTCAACACCTTGCAATCAATCTGAGTCAGTCTGCACCAATGAGCACAACTCATCTGCGGCATGTCTCTTTGCAACAGGGGGACTCACTGTTTGCCAACTGGTTGTATTCTGGTTATATTCTTATATATAGGAATTGCCTTCAAATTGCCAAATTGCCTTCCTGCAGCAACTACGTCACTACTTGTGGAATAATTTCTGTTGCAGATCTATGAGGTTCTGGCTCGACGCTGAATGTAAGTGGTTAATGTGAGCTTCTGTTTAATTTCTGTGTTTCTGTGTATGTAGACAGCAAGAGATTTGTGATTTTCATTGATTTGTCACAGTTAATTGCTGTATTATCCCAAACAGATTGCATGTAATTTCAAATTCAACCCCATTAAATCGCAAACTGATAGAAGACTGACTCTTATTCCTGTTTCATCGCTGTCTTGACACACCAAACTCGCTTTGAAGACAGCAACCGACTGCCAGCGGTCACAGATCAGGTCCTCGTCTTCGAAGCAACCATTTCAAGGTCAACAAAATTGTTCACTGCACATGGTTGCAATACTTCTGGTCGTGCCGTGGTCTGCAGCCACTGTAACATGAGCGCAGCAAAAGTGTATGAGCTTTATATTTATACTTTTCTGTTCATTCTTTTCATCATATATTGTGATTTTATATAATTTCATAATATTACCATAAACTGTAATTCCAAAAAAAGAAAACAAAACAGAAAAATACACATAAAATGACCCGTTAAACTGTTGGCTCAATATGCTTAAAAACAAATGGAATAATATATAATAACAATATTATCATCATAATAATGAGCAAATGTAACCATAAATAATTACTGTCCAACTACATCTGACTACTTTTTAGATTTGTGAGATGAAGCCCAAAACAAGTAGCAACAAACAGAACGGCAGAGCTTTCAATTAAAATCAGTGAGAACGAGAGAGTCGAGGAAAACTAAATACGATAAATCACTGCATGCCAGTATGAAGTGAAAATGAAAATTTTAATTCATTTCCTTTAACATTTTTCCCCTTCAAATCCCACCCTCCTCCATTTGCCCAGTTAAAAGCATCTTTGCAACATGGAAATGTTTTCCATTTCAAAACCAAATGTCATCCATCCTAGCTGTGTCTGTGAGTGTGAAGGAGGAAGCGAAAGGAGGAGGAAAATAAAATTAAAAACGCTCCTCTCATGAATTGCTCCCATAAACACTGATGAACGCTATCCACAGTGCTGCACGGTGGCAGCAGAGGAGGGAGGGCTCTTTGGGAGGCTGGGACTAATAACCACATTCTGCAGGGAATACAGGCCTTAAGGGAAGCCTTTAAGGAATCCTAATAACTCCTTCTCTGAAAACTTTCTTTAATGACCCACTGAAGGAAATGAGCTACAAGGCAATTGTCCACTCATATTACAGAGAGCCACCATCCTTACAGAGACATTTAAGCAAATTTAAATGCTAATATAATTCACCGGCATGTGTGGGGCACTCGTATGCATGCTGATGAATTACAAATGAATGACTTTTAGGAGGCTTCACGTGGTCTCTCTCACAAGTCAGTGGTCAAGCAGTCTGGCAGGCTAGCATCACAGACTAGCCTGCTGAGTTCTGGATGGCCTTCAGATTAGCCTGATTGGCTTGTGGAGCCGGCACCCTTTTTTTTTTTTCCAGCCTCAGTCTGCATCCTCATTGGTGCTGTTACTTGTCTCTGGTCTGTGGTTGGCTCTGCTTCAAACTGGGATGTCAGGGGACAGAGCTGTGAACATGACCAGAGCTCCGTGCAACTCTGGCAGAGTGCCCACGCTACAGTCAAGCAGTCAGACAACACACACACGCACAGTCACACATGCAGAGGAAGTCTAGCACTGTGTCTCTGCTACAGAGAGCACTAATGCACTCAGTCACACATCTAAAATCATGTGGTCAGCCTAAATTTCACTGATGCTCTGCACAAAAATTATTTATCTGAGAACTCAAACATGCTTAAACATTCCTGACATTTTGCACCTCTGAGTCACTGTAAAGGACCTTGTCCTTTCTTTCACCCTGCAGAGAAGAGAGAGACACAGAGAGAGCCAGAGAGGTTCCTGGTGTGTCAGGCTGATAGCCCCTGTGGGGCTGTTGTCTTGAGTTGTTTGACAGAAACTGGTGAGTTTGTGAGGAGATGACATTTTTGGGGGGAAGGGAGGTAATTTGTCACATTCGGCCTAGCATCTAGAAGGATATCTATTTAGAAGGATATACTTTGCAACTGTGTATCTACATGTGACTCTGCATTAATGTGTGCATAAATGTTAAATCTGAAACATGAGTGTTTTTGCAAAGGTTAACCTCCAGGTGGCAGATGTTGGCTCTGCACGGTCAAAAGATGCTGGATGGCCACAGGAAGCATCACAGCATTTGATCTGAGTGGCTCACATATACAACCACACATGCAGTGGCATACCCTGGTGTATTCTTTATTCCTGCTGAAAGCACTTTAGTCATTTGTACTCATTTCATACAGACATCATCCTCATAGATCTCCAATTATTGCCAATAATGTATTCAAAGCAATCAGGACTTGCATAAAAATCAGCAAACCACCCGACAGCACTTACATCAGACAGTCTGATGTATCAGGATCACTAAGAGCTAATGTCTTTGATGGCTTGTCAGGTCTGCAATCATAATTCCTGTCACACTTCAATTAATTAAACCTTAGATGCATAGGAGGCTGATTGACTTGATTCCTAATTAAATACAATTCGCAAAAAAAAGGGTGATGCAAACGAGGGCATCGCCATAATTCCTCTTTACTGTTCTGATATCATCTCAGAAACAAAGCATATTAACTCCGAACTCCTGGCAAATTATCTCTGGAGAAACTACAGACATAATGACAAAAACAGGCATTAAAATGTGACACAATGACTTCAAGAGCTTTTTCTCTTTAAATAGCTAAATAATAAAAGACTTTTGTTGTTCTTGACTTTCATGAGTATCAATGCTGCACAGTTACCCAATGTGTGGTTTACTGCATGCGTGTGTTTCTGTCAGATGGCCTAAGGTTCACTGCTATAGGCAGCCTGGGGGAATTATCAAGTCAAATGTTGACCTGTGACCTGAACACCTCCTAGAGAATCGAAGCAAGAGCACACGTCAACAAGCACAGCTTTGACTATGCAATTTCATTTCCTTGCAGGTGGCTAATCGTACAGGAACTGTAAAAAGAGGGAAAATGGCCACACTCCATGTGGTTCTGGGAGTACTGCAAGAATCTGCACTTCAAACTTCAACACCATGAAATTCTCTCACAGCCCCCTTTCTCACCTGCTTTATAACTCCATTTTGATTTATTTTCTAACACCAAGGGTGTGCAATTGTCTTCCCCCTTCACTTTAAGAGGAAGGTAAAATGCTGAAGAGTGTAGAGCATTACATGTGGTATAGAGTAAATGGTAAATGCACTGGTTCTTATATAGTGCTTTTCTACTCTACTTGAGCACTCAAAGTGCTTTATACAACAAGTCTCATTCACACACACATTCACACAAGCACTTTTTTCTATGTCTAAGTGCTTTCTATCTAACATTAACACCCATTCACACTCTGATGAACGCATTGGGAGCAACTCAAGGTTCAGTATCTTGCCCAAGGATACTTTTGCATGCAGACTAGAGCAGCCAGGGATCGAACCATCAACTTTCCGATTAGCAGTAGCTCTACCTTCTGAGCCACAGCCACCCCAAGAGCAATTCATTGCAAAGACTCAACATGTAGCAGGTATTGTGGAACAACACTAGCCCTGAAATCTCTGTCTAAATACAAAGAGCCAACAGTCAAATCAGTCAGATTTAATTGTTTGTTTAAAAAGATAAAAGACGGTACCACTATGAGAAAGCAATGGACGTTTTGCAGCAGACAGGAAAACAGACCACAGCCAATAATATGACTTCATATATTCTCTTCTTGTTGCTGCTTCCCTTCACCTAACATAACATCAAACTAGATTTGTATGCAGTAAAACAGTAAAAATGTGGTTTCCCAGAGTGTGTGAGTACAGTCAGTATATTCAGCCAAACAGCATCACACCATCCAGTTCATCCTGTTTTGCCAGCTAGATGACACTTTCCAGTAATTTCTGTCCAAAGCACATTGCAGTAAAATAACTGCATTTATTTTGAAGATGAGTGGCCTCAGTGGGAATGAAACTGCTTTCCCCAGAACAGTGCTGATGCCATCTGTGCCCAGAGAGCTGTGCTACACCTGACAGTGAGTTTAACGCTACCTCTCATCCCAACTCTCCACTTTATTTTACATTTGATGTGCTGTATCTTAAAATTCCCTCCATGTCAAATCCCCCGCATGCCGCTCTGTTCTGTTTCACTGGAAAACATCGATGACATGTTGGTGATAAAGCTGCACTTGGAAACCACTGAGAACACATGGTGTGATGCACAAAACACTTAGTGTGACATCTGCTGACACTTCTTTCCTTATCTGTAATATTGATGTGTATTCACTGAATGAGTCAGCACATATGAATAACACTAAACAACATATTGTTCATTGCATCCTTAGGTTATATCATTTCTAATAATCTGTCCTGTAGCCATTTGTACCTGCACTGATCAAATTTCCCCAAGGTAAATATTAAAGTTTCATTTTCTTAACCAACACAGTGTGAAATACATTTGAATTTTTACACTTTTTATGAAAATACTTCTTTCCTTCCAAGAGATAATATAATTTGCACCAGACAAAACGATTCTTCCAGCTTCTAAAGTATTTATTATTCCAAAAATAAAATCTCATCTCAAAGACCTGAATAAAATCCGAATAAAGAGGCCGTGTTATTTGAATGAGTTTAAAAATAGAACAGGCCTCAAAATTATCATAATCAAAATCTCTTTAGCTCTTTCAGTGCTCACTATCGACTCTACTTGACTCCTCTACTGCAAAGCTGCAGCTGGAGGTGAAGATGCACAGTAAAATGATATTTGTGCATCTCGATCAGAAGCCAGCTTACATTAGGCGGGAAGCTGCTTTTGCACTGGATCCTTCTTTAATTTTTCTAAAATGATTTTGTTCTTTGAACTGTAACAAAATGTCATATGTGACTCTATATTTATAATTGGAATTAAATCATTTTTGCCACCACTGCAGACATAAACAGATCAAAGAGGGTATTAAAGAGTAGAAACTCATTGGACTTTTACTATAATTTGAAGATAAAGGGAAATTTATACTCCCCAAAACAAATTTTATAATACTGGTTCCAACAGTCATCACAGTTAGCACTGCCACCTCACAGCAAGAAGGTTTTTGGTTCAAGACTTCCTGTGTGTAGTACTACAGTCCAGAGACACGCAGGTGAGTCGGAACTACCCATGAAGTTGAGGTGTGAATAGCTGCCTCTCTGTTAGCTTCGTGATGGACTGGCGACATGTCCAGGGTGTAACCCAGCTCTTGCTCAGGTTCAGATGGAATTGGTGCCAGCCATTGGCAATCCCAAAGTGGATGAGTGGTTAAGAAAATTGATGGATGGGTGGTTCCTAGAGTTTACAAAATCAGGATCAGAGGTAAAGCATCTCCTTTGTAACCAACAGTTTCAGTTTGAGAGACAGACACTCCTCTCTATGTTTTAGATTTTTAAAAAAAAATCCTTTTGATAAATCTCATAGTTGGGGTTGGATCACATGGCCCTGAACCATTCCTTATAGCAGTTATGCTGCAATTAGGCTCAGGCTGCTGGTGGACCTCCCATGATGCACTGAACAATGCTCCTCCACTCCACATTCATTTACAGCTTATAGTTAGGCCTGGATCTGGTAGCTAAATGCTGATATAGGCTCAGGCTGCAGGGGGTGCTCCTGTGCATTTATATGCCACTATTGCATTTCATTAACTTTGTGTCTTCTCTCCCCTGTAGTCTGTGTTTTATTGTGTTGTCATCTCTGTATGCTGCTAATTTCTGCCTCTTTTTCCCTTCACTCCAACCTGTTATGGCAGATGGCTGCCCCTCCCTGATCCTGTTTCTGCCGGAGGTTTTTTCCTGTTAAAAGGGGTTCATTAGGATTCTCTCTATAAAATTGCAGGATTTTTATTATATTATACTATAATATTATATAAAGTGATTTGTTAGTTGAGTTAGTTTATGTTTATTCAGACAGTTTAAGCATTACATAAGTCATAGTGACTGTTACAAAGTGATTGAATAGGCTAAGGCGGCTACCAGGCCTAGATACTCCTCATTAAAGCTGCCATACCCTCCAAAAAGAAGAAAAAAGGAAAAATAAAGCAACAAGAATAAAAACAACAAAATGATTAACACCTGTAACCATGAAAATATTGTTGTAGACTATCTATTTTGAAAACCACAACTGAATTACATATTTTCATAATTATGTCAGCGCTGTTCCATAATTTGACCCCAACAATAGAAAGGCATCTTTTAATACCTTTTCCTAATATTAACTTATAGTAGCTTTTCTTACTGTGAAATTACACCAACGCTCCTGAATTGATAAAAAACCTTTGTACACAGTCTGGGAGTGACTTTAATTTTACTCTGAACATTATTCACATTATTTTCTAGTAACAGGTTTGAAATTACTATTATGATTTAAGACTACATAAAATCAAACTGAGTTTAATTGATCAATTTTCACTTACTATCAATCTGTTCTATTTGGGAAGATTTTTATTAAGTCCCATTTGCTATTTTGTCAAAAGAAAGAAGGAAAACGTTTGTCTCTCACCTGTTCCTCTCTGTATGAGGAGTGTTGCTTCTGCTCCCACAGGACACTCTTTGAGCATCTCCACCACTCGTCCATGTCCAGCTGCAGCCACTGACTGCTGGTTTACCTCCAGGATCAGGTCTCCTTCTACCAGCCCCGATGCTCCCTGTGAGCCCGGCTCTAGCACCTGCATCACATCATCATCCACCATTAGTACATTTGACTTCATGGTACCTTCCAATCTCAAACATGGGTTACAGTGGACATTTGCACTTGTCCACAGTGGGACCTAAATTCTTAAATCCTAAAAAAGGTTTATAGGAACAGCCATTTGAACTACTTTGACTCAAGAATAATGAGAAATTCTTAAAAGAATGGAAAAAGCACAGATGCAGTCATGTTGGTGGAGACAGATGTATTCTGTGGTGCAGATGTTTTATTGTACAAATACGACTGGGATGAGGATTAGCATCTGCCACATCCCCAATCAGCGACTCTAATTTATATTTGTTCCTTCTTTCCAGGTATTTAAGTATGCAGGTTGGGATTTTTTGCTCAGTACCTCGAGACTCTTGATTCGTACCACATTAGTAGATAACAAATCCAACACAGGCTGAGCTCACTTTGTTCTTCTTATCTCAATCTCTTTCTACCAAGTTGTGTTGACCAAATTAAATTTTCTCTGACCTGCTGTTGTAACTCTACTTCAAGTTTAATTTGTGAGTCAACTCTACTACTTTAGCTGACTGCTGAGACTTCACTCCTGAAAGAACACATTCAAATTCTGAAACACTGACAGTAAAATACAATTAAAGTATTAAGCAAGCCCGAAGCCTTCAAGTCTGTTTACTGTTGGAAACTGAGGAGTCAGGACACGTCACCTGTTTAACTCGCTGACCGGTAGGACTGTCGGCAATGGTGAACCCAAATCCTTCTGCCCCTTTCACCATGGTAACGGTTAGCAGCTCTGCCCCTTGTGCTGTTGCCCCAGCAACACCTGCAGTTCCCAAAGAGGCCATTGACACATTGTCATTGTGAGGTGTGAGCGCCGATGCTGAGCCAGGCGTGGTGGGCGGCAGGGATGAGCCGTCCAGATGTGTGTCTCCAGGGTGAGAAGCTCCAGCCTGGGCCAGAGCCTGAGCAGGAAGCTGGGAGCTCAGCGACAGGTACTCCAGGTATGGGTCGTAGCTGCTGCGGCCGTTCACCACCAGTGGACGGTGCTCTAGTCCGATGGGTGTCAGGGAAGCGCTGGCTGCGCCGCTTGGGTCCTCGGGGTCGAAGGGGAGAGGATATCCTCGACAGAGCACGAGCGTCACACTCTGACCAATCGGTACAGACTGGAAAAGCTTGACCACATCTGCGTGCGTAGTGCCGAGTACACAGATGTCATTAATGTAGACAATGACATCACCTGAAGGAGGAGACAGGAACAGCCTCAGTCACACTGCAGTTACAGTGCATGTTACAGTACACACTGAGCAAACCAAACGATCTGTTGTCAAGGGCTCATGTATGATATATTGTGCACTAAAAATAAAAGTGTCAACTCTCAGTGGTACCAGAACATGCTGCAGCCACACAGACGAATCACATCGGTCCTCAAAAGTGCTAATAAGAACATGATATCAGTTCACTGACACAGCAGGCGATCTACAAATGTATGTGTGAGTTAGACAGGTGAGAGAGAGTCAGGGGTCAGAGTCTTGGTGAATATGACTGGTACAAACTGAAAGAGACCTTTTCAATATTGAAAATCTCAAATATTCAAATGTGCAAACACTCTCAGTCTCATGCACTGTGCATTATAATGCTCCAACTCCATCTCACAGTTGAAAACACAAAATGCACGAGTACTATTGTTTATAAGATTGTGTGTGTGTGTGTGTGTGTGTGTGTGTGTGTGTTCAGTTTTCTTCGTCACACCCGTCCTGGCTGGCAGCGTCAGACTCTTCAGTATTAGAACTTTAGACTACTGTGCCTGGTTGATTGATAACATTTTTTTCCTGCACACAAATAACAAAGAGGTGAAATAACTTCACAAATATGACACTAGATACTCTGTCATCTCTGCTGTAGTTTGAACGTGCGGAAAGTTATGGATTTTAGCTTTAAATTCACAGCCCCATGACAAATACAGCTGCCTCAAATCCTCTATTTCACACTTCTGGAGGCGCACTCTGTCACACATGCAGACACGCACACATTCCCATGAGTATGTGCACACACACAAACATACACCATACATGTCACATGCACAATCATACACAATCCCTAAGAGCAATGCTGCACAGCTCAAATAGGCCAGCTAATCTCAGCCAGGGAGTGTCTGTGTGCGACTGGGTGCGAGTGTGAATGTGTGTGCGCTCTGGCAATGTCACAGAGCGTAGAGGAGCAAGTTGGAGAGAACAGAAATCAGAACAGAGAGAGAGGAAAAGGCTGACAGACCAGGATATAGGGATGAAGAGAGAAAAACTAGAGAGGTAGAAAGAGAACATGGATGAAAACATACTGAGGCTGAAAACAGAGGAGAAGTGTCAGATGACATGGTTAGATAAGGAAGCATAATAAAGGGTAAGCTGGAGAGACAAAGAGAGATGGAGATAAAACAGAAAGAGATAGAATCCAGATAAAAGAGAAACTGATAGGCAAGAGGGAGAGACATAAAAGCAGAGAGCAGCAGCTGAAAGCAGGAAGGAGGAATCCCAGCTCTGAAATGAGCTCTAAATGAGCAATTTAGGCACCAGCCGTGCCAGGCATGAGGCCAACTCGCAGGTTCGGAGGAGAGCACACATAAAGCCTCATACAGCAGATTCTTCTCTGATCCTCTGACTGTGGCTTACTATGACATTCCTAACATTAGCTTTTTGATCTTAAACCTACAAAAATGGCTTGTTTGTGTAAAGTTTAAAATAACCAGTTTCCTCAAGGACGCCAACAACCTATGGAATCTGTATTTTCATCCACAATACACTGGTAATGAACAGGATTTAGAGCTTTACTCAAGGACTCTACAAATGAAAACACACACTAGCTGCTCCAAGGATCCAATCTGTGCCTCTCCTCACACAGCAATGCAGGTTCTCTCTAACCACTAAGTGAGCCACGTGAGACAGCATTACTGTTTGTGTGGATGTTGCTACTCGTTTGTGTTCCTGAATCAAAGCACAAGCACATATCTGGGGGTGTATGACACTGGTATACCTGTGTACAAATTATTTTACCTTGACTGTTTGTGCTCCTGCTGTTTGGCTATAAAAGCAGATTGAATCTCCTAATGAAGTAGGTGTTGTGTGGGATGGTGTCAGTTATGGCCAATCAAACCATTTTCTCTCCATCTTATTAAAAGGAGGATGTTACGGTGCACTGACAGAGGACAGAGTGTGCTGAGAGGAAACTGAAGTCCTTGTCTGGGACGTACAGTACCATAGGCACAAATATAGGGCACCCCAAATATGCCAACAAGGACAAATGATGCCCATGAATTCATATTTCTGAGGATGTGGAAACCATATCAGTAGGTTTTCAATTTCTAAGAATCTTGGGGTACCCAAGGCAATTTTTTTTCACAATATTGATACCATTTATTATACAGCACAGGAGACTTTCATCAACAGGACTTGAATTGAGTTTGAGAAAAACTGAAGAAGACTTTAATAAAGAAAAATGCAGGAATCATAAGAAGAAAACAACATTGACCTCAATAATGCACATTCATATAAAAAAAAAAAGAGAGACATAGAGAGCCGTATATCTTGCTACAGAGCATGTATTGTGTCTTCTATATGTTTGTAAAAGTCCTTTCACATGTGGCTATGTTACAGGTACGGCGGAAGGAAAGAGTAGCCTGTGCTGTGCTTACTGTGGATGGAATGGACTGGCATCTATACACATTTATATTATAGTGCTCTTGTAGCCTTACTGACCACTCAACCAGACATTCATGCAGTGCTTTATTCTATTCACTTTATCTACAAATTAACCCAACATGTCTGTCTTTGGCTCAGAAAAAAAGATCAAGGCTTAGGAACGAATTGTTGGAGGGTATGTGGGTTATCAGTAGCAAATTATAACCATTTGTTTAGGGAATCTCCAAAATTTAAGTCATTTTGGAGCGAAATCCACAAATATTTAGAATCAGTATTTAGAACTCAGCACATTCAAACTCCATGTATTCCATCCATCTTCTATTGCTTATCTGGGTTCGGGTCACACCCCTACCCTGGGCCTGGCTCCAGGATGGAACCCCAGTAACCCTGTCCCGAGCAGGGTAAACTGGACCATTGATTTTTTTTTGTCATCACTGGGGTTTTCAGAGTCGCTCTCCTCACCTAGGAGAAACTGACCCTAGGAGACTCTATCAGGGGCAAATGGCCCCCGACAACATAGCTCCTGGGATCACTGGAACACACAAACCCCTCTGGCATGATAAGTTGGTGATTCACGGAGGGACACTGAAACTAAAGAAGATAAATACTTAATGAGAGTACTACTTGCTGAAGGGAAAAAAGCTCTGACAAGGAAGCAGCGACAACCTGATGCACCACAAATTGACGACTGGCTAAAAATCATTTATGACATCTACATAATGGAATGACTGTCCTTTTCCTTAAAAGTACAGCAAGATAGGTTTATGGCATTGTGGTCAAAATGGATTGCATTTATCACCCCACTTACACCAGACTTAACTGGAGGCAACAATTATATTTTTACTGAGATGGAAACAGTGACACTTAAAACTTGTTGGTGAATCGTAACAAGTATCGAGAAAGGAGGGGGAAAAGTGTGACATCCTTCTAATGTATTGTAATTAGTAAAATTATACAGAAAAATGGGGAAGTTAATACAATGTAGAGCTTTGTACTATATGGGAGAAAGTCTGCAAGGAATACTCTATGTTTTATGTCATGTCATATTAACATTGTCTTAGCAGACTATAATTTAATGGATGTATAATTTAAGCTGTGTGCAGACGTATTTTTGTTCTATATTGTATCTTCCCACATAAAAAAAAAAAAAAATCAGATGAAGCTGAGGTTGCACACACAACTGTAAGCTACAGACACGAGGCAATGAAGAAAACCTCAAAACTTTAATGTCTTTTTACCATAATATTTCTTAAGAAGCAATGATCTCTTAAGCACACATTGAAATACTAACTTGTTCCAGAAAAAAACTGACTTTGACTTTTGAAGAGAGTTTTGAGAAGACTTGAATACTTGAGAAATTAAAGTAATTCACTTAATCAGAGGCACTTCAAGAATGGGGCCTTGTGTTGTCTAAGGTCTGTGTGAGCTCTGCTATCAAGATCTAAATGACTGCTCCTTACGCTACGAAATCTCTGGATTTGTTTGACTTTTGATGCTAAAATTACACAGCAACACAAAAATGCACTGGATCCTGACACTACTGTTTTCTGTGGATTTTTAGGAACCAGACATGTTGACAGAACCTGCCAACAGGCGGGTAAAAATTCAAATTTCTGCCAGCAAAAGCTCTCTGTATTTGATCTGCCATGGAAAAAAAATAATAAAGGTCCATAACACTGAGGTGTCACAATAATGAGGGAGTACTTAAACATTTCTACAAACACAGTACTACACTATCAGCAGTGACAGCTTGCAGTTTGTTTAAACCTCAATTTATTTCTAAACCAGTTGTCAAATTGCATGGTACACATAATTACCTGTGTCCATTTTTCCGTCCTGAGCAGCGGGTCCATCTGGTATTACACTCTTCACTTGCAGGAACTCATCGGGCTCGTCGCCACCTATAATTGTAAAGCCAAATCCCATGTTGCTCTTCTGCAGGGCTGTCGATAGGAAAGTCCCCTTCAGCTGGGTTGGGTCCCTTGTAAACAATGGCTTCTCTGCATTGAGACAAAATTGTGAGGGACAAAATTTACACCTTTTCATTTCGAGAAATTCTGAACATCATGTTATTAAGTAATTTTTGCTTGGATCGAAACTTTGACATGATTTATTCAGTACTGGGTGTATCTAGTATAATTTTTTTCTGAATGCAGAAACATGAAAATACATTTTCCTGATAATCTCATTGGAGAAATGCAGTTTTCACTCAGATGAAGCAGTACATAATGTCCTGGTCTAGTACGTCATCATACGGATGCCTGGATTAGTCCACTAGGAGCCTTAGGGCGGGCATGTTCTCTGTCCCCCGCACCGCCAGTGATTTCCATTCGACCCCGTATACTGTGACACTGTTTATTGGCCCCATCAAATAGTCATGTGCTGCACATATTCTTTCTGCAGTCACGGCATTTTCACGTTTGTGTGTGTGTGAGAGCATTTCAGCATGTTTTCATGTAAGTACTGCACACAGTGTGGAACGGTACCTCTGTATATTGTAGGCAGTGGTAGAGCAGAGAGTCCCTGGCTCTGCATCTGCCTCTGCTGCTCCAGGCGTCTCTTGGCTTCCAGGACCGGGTTCTCAAACTGAGTCCTTCTATTGATGTGACTGTAAATACAGTGCATTGTTACAAATTACGGACAAGGACAGATTAAAGCCTGTCTGGTAGCCAACAGAAATACCACAATCTAATACTGTGTTAGAAATTCGATCACGGTAATCATGTTTTTATTTTAAACCTTGTATTCATAGGTGTTCAAGTACCAAAACTAAGTGCTCATTCATAAAAATAGCAGCTTTCCTTGTTTTAAATCACTAACATTTAAACTCCACTGAGTTAAATGACTCCTTGTTGAAGGAAAGGGTCGTTAGTCTTGCTGATCTCGCTGTGAAACAACACCCCCAGCTCTTAGTCAAATTTTCAGCTGTTGTTGCTGGTAAATATCAGGCTCCTCTTTGAGGAGCTGAAATGAGCTCTTTGAATACAAGATTTTACTGTTTTGAATCATGACAATTCCACCTCCTCCCTCCCAGCCCCCCTTCCCTTTGTAAATAACCTTATCATTCAAGTAAAACAGCAGCAGGGTGATGGACCAAACTAGAGATAGAATGCCAGCAAATATCTGAGGAACATGTTTCTGCTGGATACAAAACTAATGTCTGGTAGCTTAATAATACAAAGCTAGTTTATCTAGTCTGTAATGCTGCCCCTAATCTGTGAAAATACAATGCAGCTTTACTGACAACTGCATCTACAGTTTCTTTAAACTTTAGTAACTTTACCAATGCATTAAATTTCATGACTATGGCCATGACTTGGGTGTAAAATATAATTCCTTCAGCAATTCTTAGCTGCAATTGAATGTTATAAATAAGTAAATCTTGTAAAGCAAATGACAGTATAGAAATAGCACAGCAGCCTCTTAAAACTGTATCTGAATGAATTCCATGAAAAAGGACCTAGAAAGTGTGTTTGTAATATAACAGCAGCAACACTGAATGAGTTTTTATCGGCGCCATTCTCACAATAGTCCTTATAAGCAAGTGCTTTACTTTAAATGTTTAATAAAATAAGCTGTAATATATGAAAAAGAAATGGGAATTGAATCATTTATAATTCATAACGAGGTGTTGTACTGCATGGAAATGCATTTCCTGTTTTACTACAGAGCAGCTGAGTTATCAAAGTCAACAGGAAAACTTACTCTACGTAGTAGCTGCCGTAGATGGGGTCATCTATCTTCTCCCAGCCGTAGGGCAGCTCTGAGGGAAAGAAAAACCAGATAAGGGAAATGAAGTCAGTTTATGCTGAGAGTCGAAGAAGGAAGGTAGACCCTAAATTGAACCACTGAGGGGAGACGACATGAATCTCAGGGCTCACAGCTAGATGCTCCCAAGTGCTCCTTTAATAGACAGACAGCACTTCGATCTGCAGTGGTGGCTTCTTCATGGAGACGCGAATCACAACAAAGACGTCAATTCAAAGCAGGGTGGGAGGAAAAGAACATTTAGATCATCTGACACCTCAACCTGCCTTCTTTCGCTTTTCTTTCTCCTCCTTTTATCGTGCGCACAAATCCTTCAAGGCCAAATACCTACAACATACTACTTCGTGCTTGTCTCTTTCACCCACCCACTTGTTTTCGCCTTGGATAACTTCCATGGCTGTTGTGCTAATTGTCTCCTCCTCTCCCTCCTCTCCCTCCTCTGGTTCTGTTCCCTCCTCACTTCATCCATCCCTTTGTTGATTTATCTCTCGTCTCTCCATTATAAAGGAACTGGGTCAAGGCACTGCTGAAACTCTTTACTCTATGCCCATTTCTTCTAATTCACATCTAACGTTCCACTGTGGTGCACGAACATGCTTGCACACCTTACACAACATGTTGTTATGAGCTCCCTCTGCCGGTTTTTGCAAAATTCAAGATGTTTTGGTTTTCTGGTTTGGCACTCAGTTTTCAGAGAGCTATATAAGAAACACAAGGGGTTTTAAATTGCACTATAAGATTGAGCTAACATAGAAAAACGCACACGCCTACTCAGCAACAGTCCATCTGCCAAGCTGTTTCCCTCCCACTCAGACATATACCGGATATATAGCATGTCTCATTAGCATCAGTGTTCTTGAAGTGCTCATCCCATTTCTCATATTATTTATCCTCAGGTCTTAAATAGTCTCATTCATGCAATCTGTAACTATAACCTGTGAAAAACTAAGTACACCCCATGATTCAACAGCTTGTAAACCACCTATGCAGCAATAACCTGAAGTAATTGTGTGTGTATGACTAGCAGTCTCTCACATCGTTGTGGAGGAATTGTGATCTACTCTTCTTTACAACATTGCTTCAGTTCATTGAGGTTTGAAGGCATTTGTTTATCCACAGCTCTCTTAAGGTCCCACCACAGCATTTCAATCAGGTTGAGGTCTGGCCTTTGACTGGGCCATCGCTACACCTTGATTCTTTTTTTTTTTTTTCCCAGCCACTCTTTAGTA
>VUQS01073741.1:49048-59988 GCA_015108495.1 Heterochromis multidens
CAACAAGGCATTTTCACCCAGAGAACTGCCGCTCACTGGATATTTTCTCTTTTTCAGACCATTCTCTGTTAAACCCTAGAGATGGTTGTGTGGGCAACCAGGCCACATTCAAAGTCCCCTAAATCACTTTTCTTCCCCATTCTGATGCTCGGTTTGAACTTCAGCAGGTTGTCTTGACCATGTCTACGTGCCTAAATGCATTCAGTTGTTGCCATGTGATTGGCTGATTAGATATTTGTGTTAACGGGCAGTTGAACAGGTGTACCTAACAAAGCGGCCGATGAGTGTATATCCAGATATCCAGGTCCTAGTCTACCTAGTCAGTTCTGGGGTTTTTTTTGTTTTTTTTGCCTTCCTTGTTATTCTATGTAACCTCGACACACAACCTCTGTGAAACATTTAAACGGAACAGCAGTAGCAAATTAGCCGAAGCATTTAATTGCCTTTTGCTGAATAAAAGCAGAGAAACTTAGACACATAAATTCTTCTGCAGGGTGTAATTTGGATTTCAGGCACAGTATTTTTAGGGTTAAATAACACCTCTGCATTGCTGCTGTACTAGATTACTTGACTCACTAGCTTGCTGACTCCTAAAGCCCAAACCAGCTGTTTGTTCTTCCTAATTAAGCCGCCTCTTCCTGAGCTACAACTGTAGCGTTGGACAGACATGTGGAAGTATGTTTGGAGAATCATTATCACAGTGTCAGTGGGAGGAATAACAGATTAGTTAAAGTTGGGCTGGGTTTCAATAATAGTCACTAACATCCTCAGCAGCAGGCTGAATCCTTAATGGATTGGGGGAAGGTTTTGGTTTCTCCTAAAATGTAGAATACCAAATGTAAGTAAGTCCCCTAGGACAAACCATGTTCTTTTATATGATAAGGAGTCCTGCCACTATACTTTCTCTGATTAATGCTTGCCCCTCCAACTAACGGCCTAAACCTCTAAATTATCAAAATTACATAAAGGAAAAGCAAATATGCACATCTAAAGAACTGGATCCATGAAATGTTGGTATTTTGACCAACGGTTAAGCTCTACTTCACATACAACTTATAATACAATAGTATATAATAATAAGATATTGCAACTACACTATAATTTTGATTTGTGCGGTCTGAGGGGGTTTAAAAACTCAAGTCTTATGGCAAAAAAAAAAATCTGAATCAGACTAAGTGAAAGAGTCCAAGTTGTCTTCATGTTGATTTAGATATTGAGCAAATTTTTTCAGCATGACTTTTTTTAACTTTTGTGGATCTTTGCCTAGTTTGCCTCTGTCTGCCTAGACAGTGAGCTGAGTGTTTGGTCTGATATGGCTAACATAACAAACAATCACAGATGAGTCTCTGTCTACCAAGCACGAACCAAAGAACAGGGGAAGAGGAGGCAATAAAGGACAAAATGACCAGCAGAAGGAGGACAGATATTACAGCCACCACTTCCTCCGCAATCTGTGAAAAATATAAATGTGCGCACACAGGCACATGTAAACAAAGACACAAGTATAAAACTGCATAGGCAGCAAGCACCCACCTGTGAAAGCTTAAAAAAGAGATGCTTTAAAGAACATAAAGCATTCTGGGGTAAGTTTAGGCCAGAGTTCCTCCTTATGCACCACACTAGTTTTAAACAGAAAACTTTCCCTTCATCTTGAATGCTTGAGATGCCTGAAGGCATCCTGGTTTTTATACAGTTCAATATCCACCTTTAGCTGTGACTCTTCTCACATGATCACATACGTAAGCTCCTATGTGCACCAATTCTTGCATTCACATGTACACCCACATGGATATAGTGTCCAGACTCCATAGACAGATAGATAGATACTTTATTCATCCCCAGGGGGAAATTCACAAATTCCAGCAGTATCCAGAAATATTCTAAACATGTCTGATTTTAGTCTCCTTCACTGCCTGTGCTTAATTTATTTAATAAAAAGGCACTGAGTTTGTTTTTGTTGTTGCTGCTGTTTTTGTTTTTTTTTACCCCAATTTGAGTCTCTGTTTTCTCTCTCTACACAAAGAGAAGACAAAACATGATTGAAAAGCACAGCATTAAGAAGGCTGTCCTTTCACATACTGTAAACAATGAAAGAAAACCACTTGGAGCAGCTGTGCAAAAGCATCAAAAAAAATTTTTTTTAAATATATCCAGCAGGGTTTTTCAATTGTTTTCAACATTTAGCAAACTTTGGCTTTTCCACTGTGTAAAAGGGGACCATGTCATACGTGGTAACTCTGGAAAATGTGGCAGCCAACGCTGATTTTTAGCTATGGCTTGAAACTGGGACAGGAGCTATCTGAATCTGAAAACTCACAGTCTACTTCATGCTTTTATCTCAGGTATTAGAAGACTTTGTCATGCTTTAGTAACCTTACACTACATGGTGGTCACTTCAGAGATCCACTTTGGAAAACCAAACCATTTAAATGTGTTACACTAACAAACATCACAGGTAAATGCATCTCCAAGGAAACAGTGAAAGCTTATGCTGCTGACTCCAAAGAACTGTTTCTCACCATTATCCTTGGTTTAATTTATAAGACAGAAATGAAGCACATCTCTCAGTTATGCAATTTCTTTTTCTTTTTTCACATTGTTAAAAACAATAATTTCAGTTAATGAAATTATAAATTATTCCATAATCAAATTACTCCGATATATCACCCAGCATACATCCGGTCTCTCATTCTTCTTTCTCCACTCTCTTATTTTAATATGCATTACAAAATGAGTTGCAGCACCTCCAGTGCAGCCACCCAGAAAGAGACAGTTCCCCCCAGTGGGCATAACTAAGCTCTGTGTCAAGGGAAATGTACACTGCAGGCACACAAAGACACACACTTGTGACATGAACATGAAAACGGGAACACACACATAAGTGTACATGTGCCCGTACCCTCTACATGCACGCATTCACACACACACATAATTTGTGTGTGTGTGTTCAGTCGCACACACTCAGAAAAAAAAAAAAAAAAGAAAAAAAAACTGCTTCTGGGCAAATGAACCAGCAAATCTCCCATCTGTAGACATATCCCTGACAGTGTAGCAAAGCAGAGATGCACAGACTTGACATGACTTGGAAATGGCTTTCGTCCAGCTCATACACACAGGCACGCGCGTACACAGAGAAACTGTTGAACAACCACAGGAAGAAACTATAATACTGATTACAAATCGCTGCACAAGACTCATTTTGTTTACTTGAGCTGTGTAAAAGACCATCACCTGACACATCTAATTAATCAAGTAAATATATACACACTGTCACACAGTGTATATATGTAAAGATGGCAGATCACATTTTAAAAATAAAAAACTGGCACTAGTGAATCATACGTTCCCATTTTTGCTCCCCAAGCACCTGTACTGTACCTGTCCTGCAAATGCAGACTATTTTGTGTACAGCAGCGTTCCCAGACCTCACCTTCATAGGTTCCACTCTCTAGCAGGGCTCCACTTTGCTCCAATTCCATAAAACGCTCCACACTCACAAAGTTGTAGTCCACCCCTGGCACCTCCCCCTCCTTAGGCTGCCTGGTGGTACCTGGAGAGAGACAGAGGAAGAGGAGGAGAGAGAGAGAGAGCGAAAGAGCGAGAGAGAGAGGGGGAGGGAGAGGTCATTAGAGCCAAATGGGGCACTTGAGAAGAAAAGGCAGGAAGGCAGAGAAAGAGCCCAGAAAAAGGGCTGGATGGGAAAAGACGGCAGATTTGAGGCTACAAAGTGTATGAGAGGAAGTGGGAGGGGAAGGGAAATGGAACAGAAGAGGGTGACTGAGGAGTCATCACTTGTGATAGCCAAATCCATTCACACAATTGTGTGTGTGAGTGACAGTGAGAGACAGCGAGAGAAGAGCAGGGAGAGCAAAACACCAACAGCAAACCACCATTATTCAGTTCCTACAAGCCAATCCAATGCTGCTTCAGTAATGAGTGAATCAATATAGCAGTTTTAGAAAGCATAACTCAAACCTCCTTACACAGCACACAATACAGTGCCGATTGGATTATTGTGGAAACAGCAGGAATGCAGACGCACCACATTACCAAGCAGCAATTAGAGCCTTCCTGCATCAGTGCTCTGGAGATCTCCATCAGTGCAGCGGCGTTGAGGCTCAGCTCTGTGATGGCACCAATGGGAGCTTTGAGTTTAATGAGGTGCTGTGTTTGTGTCTCTGCCAAGTGGACTTACAGCTCGGGCTCAGTGAAGTATGCTGCCGTTGATGCCTGCTCTCTATCGATCACGCCTGAAAACAATCATTGGTATGGAGCGGACAGGGAGACTGCTCTGAGCTTTTCCCAGGACTCGGGTCCACATTGTAACAGCTAAGTCGGATTGATCTGACTGTGCAGTTACCAGAAAGTGTAAAATTTGTGCCAAGTCCAAGACAGTACAGGTCTGAAAAGGTGATTAGCAAGGTTTTGGAAAGCTAAAAATGGCTACATGTCCTCAGGTGTAAACAGAGGGTATAAAACGCTTGCATGCATCATAGCAGAAGTGTGAGCTGTGGGAGATTAAAACAGCAGGTGGATGAGGTGCTGTGGGCTCACATACGTTACACTCGTGCATACAGAGAGAGTGGCGACTGCAGGATCCTCTAACTCTCCCCTTAATCATTAGCTGTCTATTGATCGTCTGTCACCACTTTATCCCTGTACTGCGTCTACTGAACATTCTCGACTGTATTTACTTCACTACTGGGAGCAAAGATGGCAGCTTAGCAACACCTAATGAGAGAAGGTAACACCAAGAACATCAGACATCAACAGACATCTATTAAAACATGGCCACACTGTGCACAGACTGTGTTTTTTTTGTACTTGTTCTGTCTGTGTGTGTCTAAATGTGTGAATTATGCTGTGTACTTGCGTTTATGACTGTAAATCTTAGTAAAGTGCCCACTGTGCCAACAATAATCCCATCTCCAAGCTGATCACAGCTGAGTTGGACACCGTGAATCCGCAACCCCACAGGAATGAGTGTGTTGTGCGCGAGTGTGTATGGCTGTTTGTATGCATCGCCATTCCCATCGCTTGATGGACTCAGATCAATACTAAATTAGTTGACTATGATGTGAATGGCTGTAAGACTTATAAAGAGCTCCAAGATGCATAACCATACTGTTAATTTGTTATTTAACTGACAAAGCTGTGAGAGACCAGAACATTTTCTGCATATTAAGGTTGAACAGAAATGTAAACTTTTGGCATAGCCTTTACTTTTAAACCGTACACAATTTAAGCTTTTTTCCTAAAAAAAAAAAAAACCCAAAAAAACAGATCATGTCTAGTTACAAATATCAATTAACTTGAACATTTTTTTCTAGCAGTAACGTGTATAACTGAGTGCATGTCCATTTGTTGTTTGTGCTTAACTGGGAAACTGTAAATAATGTATAGAAGATCCTTATTATCTTTAGAACAATGAACATCTGAGCTTCTGCCTTGAAAACCACCATTAATCAGCACTTACATACAATTAAAACAAAAAAATTAAATAAATAAAAGCAGAGGTCCAATTGTGTTCATCCTCAGCAGATACAACACCATACAATACCTCAGCACCACCATGGTAAAAGCTGCCTCTACCACCTTCCCTCCAACTCCAAATTTCTTTTAGGTTGTAGTTTTTATGTTTTTATATTGGACAGCATTATACCATATGGTATAATAAATATCTTCCCCACCTCCATTAGCTGACTCATCACTCCTCTGACTCAGTCTATACAAACATTTATCCTTATAATCTCCTCAAACATAATGTATTATTAGCGGTTATTTTATAAGATTGCATCATAATGTCAGGTGATCGTTTTAGATACAATTTGAAAAACACCAACACTAAACCTAAAGAAACGCCTGTGTGAAGATGCTGTGCAGGTCTTTACAATAAGACTGCCACATGCCACTTGAACTATACTACAGGTTACACTTTAAAGAATAAAGGAGATGATAGTAGCACCAAGATGTCAACAATGCTATAGGCACGCAGGGACACCTTACCAGAAAGGCTTTCTATAACATGGTTACTGTTCCTAAACTAAAGTAAACTGAAAACTGAAAATAAGAAGTCCTATAGGTCTACAAAAAAATAATGACTCAATACTGACTCTTGGCTTAACTCAGGACACAAATCCCAGTCACAGAATGAAAATCCTGTTTGATATAAATTATTTTTCCACCACAATCCTCTCCACATTGACTCTGTCGCTTTTCATACCACCTCACGTGCCCTGCAGGCAAACCTCTTCCACTACAGGTAGCTTCAGCTGTTAAGGCATGTAGCTATGGACCGATGTCAAAGTGATGTACAACCATGCATACACCATAGTGTTTATGTTTTTTGTGGAGTTGGGTTTAAATCGTCAAATAGCTGCAGTACACTTGGGCGAAAACACACACTTTAAAAGAACAATCATGACGAAGAAGAAGAAGAAGAACTACCTTGGCATGTGCAGTGCAACTCTGAATAACCCTGGCCAGCCAGGTGGGGCTGGTTGCCTTCCACCGGGTACCGCTATTGATCTGTAAGATCAGAATGAAATTATTCTGCTGCCCACACCAGAGTAGGCAGAGCCTGCTTGAATACTGATGACCTGCTGATAGCCTTCTCCCACAGCTTCCATCACTGGACACACCAACCGAGCGGGAGGGAGAGGGAGACGGAGAAAGTCTTGTTGGATCTGAGCTGGAAATATTGATCGACTATCTGGGTTTGAGATAGGCAGATAGGCTGACTTTTCCTCAATTCTCCTCTCCTTTTTCTTTACACATTTCTGCTCAGAGTTGGTTTGGCACATTACATGTTTTTCTGCTTCACTGTGTGCTCTTCCTCCTTCCTCCCACTAAATACCTGTGAAGTAGACCTTTTTATTAAAAAGGACATTGTTTCCAGAAAAATTCATACATTGTTCCTTCTGCCCCTGGTGCCACCTTTGTCTGTCTTCATCTTCACTTAACCTCACCAACGTTTTTTTCCTTATCTGGGAAAACTTTTAGGTGAAGGAAGAAAAAATACAATCCATAATTAATGGGCCCTCGTGGATGAAGCCTGAAATGTCTTCAGTTTGGCTTGGGGGATTTTCTCTTCATATTTTTGCATGTGATCACACTAAGGCCTAAATAGTGCTTTAATAAATGATGAAGCAAGCAGGACAAACTGCACAGGTGCTCAAATTTTTAAAAATTGCAGCAGACTATATAGAGTGGAGGCAGTGATGCTCTCACAGAGCCAAAAACATTGCTGCAGTTGACTATTGATTGGATTTCATGCTCTTGCTAATAAAAGGATAAAGTCGGCGGTGAGCCAAAAATGGTCTTTGCATTGCAATCAGCCAGGGTATCCAAACCTCTCAAAGGTGACGCTGCAAGTATGAGTGCCACCGAGATTTATGGCTTAAATGACTTAAATCTACAATAAAACAGAAAAGCTTTGGAGCTGCCACTTTGGGAGTGAAAGACAGTGTCTGCCTCAAACCATGACAGCGAAGAACTACAGAATATTTTCTGTGGATGTGTGTGAGGGAGAGAATAGAGAGAGACGATGTAGGAACACAACAAGGAAAGTCCATTTAGAGCTAAAGCTAAAATAGATGATATACTGAAATAACTCAGCTGGGTGTCAGATGATAAGAGGACAAAGACCTTTGCTAAATTATAGAGTGGAGGAAGAGTGGCAAGCAGAGAAAAACAGAAAGAGGCAGCAACAGAGAAGGAGACAGAGAGGGGGAAAAAGCCTGATTCGTTAACCTCACAGTGCATCCGCAGGAGCTTGCAAGTCTGTTTGAGAATGTGAGTTGTGTTCATTCGCATATTTATATAATTAGACAGGAAGTCACCAAGAGGGAGAAGCAGAGTGGTGGAGATTCAGGGCTAAAAATAGACTATCGATGGACTGATTAACATAATAAAGGTTGGGGGAAGGCAGTTAAATGATACGGTCTGTGCGTGAGAATGTGTGGGAACAAGGAGGTATGTGTGGAGTGGGGGTGTCAAGTGAGTCTCTTATTAATAGTTAATACTGTAATATACAGACAGAGCAAGGGATGTCATTGTTTTCTCCAGAGTTCTAATACTCATTATCTCCTACAGTACGTTTAATAAATTTGTAGTTATAATACATAGAACAGCTATATGACAATAGGACTGAGCAGCAAACCCAGACTAGTAAAACTGGATATGCACGATTCCACTGAAACTCCTCTCTTTGTCTCAGTGTGCATGCAGTTAGGGCCATAAGTAGTTGGACAGTGACAGTTTTTGTAAATTTTGCCTCTGTACACAGCCATTTTTATACAGTCTCACATTTTCAGAGGCAAAAAAGTAATTAGACAATTGGCTGACAAGCAGTTACACAGCCAGGTGAGTCCAGTTCCCACATTATTTCATGACAAATTAAGAAGACAAAATCTGGAGTAGATTCCAAGTGTTAAATTTGTATTTGGCAGCTTTTCACTGGAACTGCTCAGTATGAGGTTAAAAGAGATGTTGGTGCAAGTGAAGGAGGCCATTATTAGGCTGAAAACCAAAATAAACCAGAGCGACAGCAAAAACTTTAGGAGTGTCAAAATCAATCTGGTACCGTCTTAAAAAGAATGAATGCACTGACCAGCTCAGTGACACCACAAGGCCACAACTAAAGTACATGATGACAGAATTATTTCCTCAGTTAAGAAAAACCCTTCACACATCAAACCAAGTTAAGAACACTCTCAAGGAGGCAAGCGTGTCATTGTAAAAGTCTACAATCAGGTGACGCCTTCACAAATGGAAATACAGAGGATTTACCAGATTAGACTTTGCAAGAAAACATCTAAAAGAGCATGGACAGCTCTGAAAAAAAAAATGTTTGAACAGATGAAACCAAGATGAACTTAGAAAGATGAACTGAGAAAAGTATGTAGAAGGAGAGAAACAGCTCATGATCTGAAGCAAACCACATTATCTGTCAAACATGGTGGAGGTAATGTTATGTTATGGGCATGGATAACTGCCAGTGGAACCGGGCTGTTAGTGTTTATTGATGATGTGACTATACTCTGCTCAGATTCAGCCAAATGATGCAAAACAGATTCCCAAGGCAAAGAAACTAGATATTCAATGGCCAAGTCAGTCACCTGATGTTAACACAATAGAGCATGCTTTTATTGTTATTGAAGACAAAGCTTTAGTAAAGGCCTAGCAGAGAATCTCAGAGGAGACAAAACAGCATTTGGTGAAGTCCATGGGTTCTAGACTTCAGGCAGTCATTGACTGCAAAGGATTTTCATACAAGTATTAAAAGCAATCCTTATATGTAAAATCATGATATTTTGTCCAAATAATTTTGGACAAATCTGAAAATGGGGGTATGTACACCATGTGCACAATTATTAGGCAAGTTGTATTCTTGAGGATTAATTTTACTATGGAACAAATCCAGTGCTCTCAGTCAGTCCAAATTGTTAATAAACCTGAAACCTGAATGTTTAACAAAAGAAATGTAAGTCTGAACATTCTCAGGGGAATAAATATGTGTCATTAGGCAACTAAAGGAAAAACCCAAATTTTCCCATCTTAACTATTTATTTTCATTTTGTAGAGGAAAGATAACAAATAAACAACTCAAAATTAACAAATACTTTTAACATCTCAAAAATATTTAGTATCCAATATAGCCACCTCTGTTTTCAATGATTGCCATCAGCCTTTCATCCATCGAGTCTGTCAATTTCCTGATCTGTTGACCATCAATTTTTTGTGCAGCAGCAACCACAGCCTCCCAGATGCTGTTTGAAGAGGTGCACTGTCTTCCCTCTCTGTAAATCTCACGCTTCAGAAGGGCCCACAAGTTCTCAATAGGATTTAAGTCAGGTGAGGAAGGGGGCTATGTCATTATTCTGTCATATCTGAGACCTTTACTGGCTAGCCTAGTGCTGGAGTACTTGGATACATGTGATGGTGCATTGACCTGCATAAAATCCATGGCCTTTGTGAATGCTGCTGAGTTTTTTCTGTACCACTGCTTGAAGAAAGCATCCTGTAGAGACTGGCAGTAGGTTTGGGAGTTTATTTTAAGTCCATCTTCAACCCGAAATGGTCCAACTACATGTAACTCATCCTTGATAATAGCAGCCCAAACCAGTACCTTCTCCACCTTGTTGACGTCTGATTCTAAGTGGTGCTCTTTGTCCATTCGTGATCCGGCTACGAGCCCATCCATCTGATCCATCAAGAGTCACTCTCATTTCATCTGTCCATAAAACTTTTGAATCAGAATCAGAATACTTTGTTAATCCCAGAGGAAATTATGTGGTCACAGTTGCTCCAGGACAGTAAGAAAAGTATTTAACAAGTTTAAATACCAATATTAAATAATTCAATAACCAATATTAAATAATACAATATATTTCAAAATTACAAAATATTACAAATAGCTCTAATATATAAATATCCCAATATATTACAGAAAATTGACTATAGATAAAGTTGAGTTGAGGTGCCCCTCTTATACTGCCTTTATTATATTAAGGGTGTACAGTTGTTGCAGTGTATACTTGTGCTTTAGATGGAGGAGTTGTACAGAGAGAGCCACAGGCAGGAATGATTTCCTGTGTCCTTCAGTAGTGCATTTGGGTAATCTCAGTCTCTCACTGACTGTGTTCCTGTGACTGGCCAGCATGTCATGGAGTGGGTGGGAGGTATTGTCCTGCATTGTCCTTAACTTGGACAACATCCGCCTTTCCAACACCACCTTTAGAGAGTCCAGCTTCATCCCCACAACGTTACTGGCCTTGCGGATCAGTTTATTGAGTCCTGAAAATCCTGAGCATTGTCCGACAGATGTTAAAAGACCTCAGCCGCCTCAGAAAATAGAGACGGCTCTGGCCCTTCCTGTATATTGCAGTTGTGTTTTTAACCCAGTCCAGTTTATTACCAATGTGTACTCCGAGGTATTT
>VUQS01073743.1:0-19229 GCA_015108495.1 Heterochromis multidens
AAAAGCAACAAGAAACAAAGTCACTGACATCTATCAGTCTGGAAAGGGTTACAAAACCATTTCTAAGGCTTTGGGACTCCAGTGAACCACAGTGAGAGCCATTATCCACACATGGAGAAAACTTGGAACAGTGGTGAACCTTCCCAGGAGTGGCCAGCCTACCAAATTACTCCAAGAGCGCATAGACGACTCATCCAGGAGGTCACAAAAGAACCCAGAACAGCTTCTAAAGAACTGCAGGCCTCACTTGTCTCAGTTAAGTTCAGAGTTCATGATTCAACAATAAGAAAGAGACTGGGCAAAAATGGCATCCATGGGAGAGTTCCAAGGAGAAAACCACTGCTGACCAAAAAGAACACAAAATGCACAAAGTGTGATGAAGTATTTCCATTCATAACAAGTGGACCTAGAATAGATCTCTGTGGCACACCTTATGGGTGAGGCTAGATCATTTGGAGCTGACAGGAAGCAGATGTTTATTGTTCTTAGTGAAATTAGTGAAAGTATTGGTTAGATTATAACTTTCAGTACTCCCAAATACAAAGTAGACACTGTCAGCAGGATGGTAATTGTGACACCTGTTGTCCTTTGTGTCAGTAGTGCAAACAGGGTTCAATCTGACTGCTGTAAAAGTTTATTTAAAAAAGTTGTCTCTTCTTTTCTTCTGCCTGAATAAGTTGTAAACAGGAATCTCTTCTTGAACACTGTGTCATTGGCACCCACTGGTAACGCTTAGTGGGAGCTCTGTCATCTCTGCCCAGCTTCACCCTCCATTATGTTGATTCATCTTCTGTTATGTTTGATGTGCCTTAGTACCACACAGTGTTTGAAATATGAGACTGTAGACTGTTACAAACTTCTAATCAATTATTAAAAACCCTGTTGTGGACAAAAAGTAAATGCCCTGGTACACTGAATCAGCTTGACTGAGAAATCCAGTTCTGCCTGTGTGTTTAAACTCCCTAAGCTTTCTTTCTTTCTTCCCCGCATGGCTGCTTTTTACCCCATCATCACTGGTTGCAATGATTTCTGAATTAGAAAGATGACAAAAAAAAGAAAAAGAAAAAAGAGAAAATAACTGAGTCGTTGAATCATAACGTTTGAGCACAGAGCCGTGATGGGATTAGATTGCTCCTGCAGGTTTGGCCTTTGTTTGAGGTGACACAGTGTGAGCTATTGTTCAGATGGAAGGTTTGCAGTGAAAACTGATTGCACTCAACTTTACCCATCTGCTTCAAGCTGTTCACTGCAACTGTGCTGGATGAATCACCATTTTTCAAAACTGACTTTGGTTTGGACCAAATCCTCTGCAGGATTCAGCTTTCACAGCCTGGAGAGCTGCTACTTCACCCCTGAGCCCTCATCGCCAACAACATAAAACACGCTTCCCTTATACAGTTCACTGCAATTTACTCTAGCGCAAAGTGAGATCAAAAGGTACAGTGCGGTATGGTGAAAAATTGAGTGCGGAAAATGTCATGACGCCTACAGCTGTTCTGTGCAGAAAAGCACTGAATGCACTGAATGAAGTAACATGAGACGTTACTTCTGTCTTCTAAAGTGAGGAGTATTATTTTACAGGCAGCGCATTATGAAAACTTTGATGTAATGTGCCATTTTAAAAGGTTTTCTTCAGTGTAAAGTAGCTGAAGTTGGCTGGAAAACAAGCCATTAAAGGAAATAATCATCCAAAAGTTGCAAGCAAACTGACAAGAAAGGAGGTAGGAGGAGTTCTCCAGATAAACAATATTTCCTCCCTTCTCTCCATTTCTGCTTGTGCTACATTTTTTTGTGGCTGTGTTTAATTTTGATTGTTTTGTGTCCTTTTTTGTTTGGTTATTTTTGTAATTTGTGTTTCTTTGTGGTAATATAGTGTCTCATTGTAGCTCTTATGTGCTTTTAATTGTGTTCTGTGTGGTTTTGGTGATCATTTTGTATAGCATCTCAGTCATTTTATGGCCAATTTGTGACAGTTTTGGTTATTATGTGTTCCTTTAATGGACTTTTGGGGTCAATCTGTGTCACATTTTGGTATTTTATCCCATTGTGGGCATTTTGGACTTCATTTCAGTTGTTTTATATCTCATTCTGGTCGATTTATTTCTCTTTGTCATCAGTTTATATCACATCACATCACATTTGGTCATTTTGTGGCCAATTTTGCTCCAGTTGGTCTCTAGCTTAGGCTTATTTCATATTTAATTGTGGCTGTTTTGCAGATCTTTTTGTTTGTTCTGCATCTCATTTTGGACACTCTCTCTCTCTTTGTGGCCCTTTTACATCACATCTTGGTTTTGTGTGTCATTTTATGTCTTTTTGGTTGCTTTGCCTCACAATTTGATCATGTGTCTTTTTGTGGCCAATTTGTGCCAGTTTTTGGCCATTTTGAATCTCTGTGGATTTGGGATGATTTTATATCAAATCATTTCCTTTTTACACATTTTTGCTGGCAATTTTGTATTTTATTTTAATCAGTTTGTTTCTCTCTGGGGACATTTTGTATCAAATTTTGGTCTTTTTCAGGCTTTTGTGGTTAATTTGTGTCAGTTTTTTGTCATTTCGGTGGTTATTTGTTTTGCATCTCATTTCAGTCATTTTGGTTGTTTTGCATGATTTTGGGTTCACTTATGTTGAATTCAATCATCTTATCTATCAGTTTTGTTGCTTTGTGTGCTTTTCCAGTCTTTTGGATCACATCATAGCCAGTTTGTGTTGATCTTGTGGATCTTGTTTTTGTCATATCCCGTTCTTTTGTGGTCATTTTACATTTTTCTGCTTGGTTTGCATTATTCTATGTCAGTTTGCTCTCTTGTCTCTTCATGGTAACCCTGTCACCCACTGTGGCTTTCATGCATCTTAGTCTGGTTGTTTTGCATTTAATTTGAGCCATTTTGTGTCTTTTTGTTGCAAATTTCAATCATTTTTCATGTTGCTGTGCTGGTATTAAACAGTATTTTGGTTGTGTTGTCTTTGTTTGGTTGGTTTGTGTTTTTGTGGTCCTTCTGCATCACATTTTGTGTCACTGTGGTCATTTTCTGTGTCATTGCAGCCCGTTTTTGCCACTTGTTGTTAAATTTGCATCTTATTTATGTCATATTGTGTAGCTCTTCATCATTTTAAGGCTGTTCTTTTTTACTTGAATTTTTTTCATGTTTCATTAGGGCTGTTTTACACTTTTTTCCAGTTGTGTTGTGTCTCTGTAATGTTTTGCAGGTAAAAACCACCAACCTAGTTTGTTTCCTTTTACAAAACATTTCATACAATGTAGTTGTAGTTAATGTAGCTTTGAGGGCTGTAACAATAAAACAGTCTGTTGGTGGGTCTGCTGAGGAGGAAGGTTCAACTACAGAAACAGGGAGCAGTTCAAAAAGCCTGAATGGAAACAGGAAACTTCAAGGATTTTTTTTTTGAGCGACACTCCTTTCATGGACCAAACAATAACACATTAATATTCACAGATGGACACTGGAAATGTCACAGGTTCAATCTCTCATTTGCACGACTAACTGTCCCAGGGTTTTAGAGAAATAAATAATGAATTTGAATAATAATGAGGAGCTTTCCCTCTGGGAGAATCATTGAATGAGTCCTTGACACATTCTTGACACAGAAGGATTAAGACAATATTAAAAAATAGCAGCAGGAGTCATTTATAAGACTGTCTCCACACAGTGGATATCAGGATGTAATTAGAGGTTTTCTCTGGAACGCCGATCCCTCAGAGGCGCAGCTGTAATCGTAACTTATCTAATGACACTTTTTACTGACACATTCAGGCACCAATTTGTGCAGTGGAGCTGAAGAAAAAGCAGGTTTGATTGCTTCGAATGACAGCTCAAACCCTACTGCTTTAGTGTGAGTCACCCCAGATGAGACGCCACAGCGGCGCTGTGACTCAGCAGACTGATCCCTCAGCCGTGATAATCAGTTCAAAGAGTAATCGTGACATTTCTCAGATGTCAGATGCTCATCTTTTAATTTTTTTGTTCAGTAGAAAAATGTGAGAACACAAAGTTTGTACATGGATTTCTACATTTTAATTAATTTTAACTTTACTTTTTGAATACAGTATACAAGGAATATTTGCATTTTACGGTTTCTAAAGCACTGTTTCTCTATGAGGTAAGACAGTAGCTCCCACATGAAACTACTCATAACAAGATTTGTGGGTTTTTTTTTTTTTTTAAGTAAACAAGTCATTATTTCTGAAAAGAGACTGCTGAGTATATATATATTTTTTGACCTGGATGGCAGGAAGGCACTGCACAGAACTAGCAGGATAAACCTTGCAAACCAAAAAGATGACAGAATTAAATAAACTCAAGTAACTAAACTGAGGCCCAAGGAAACAGACAGGGAAAAAGCAGGACACACGCTTTGAAAAACTGGGAGGATGATGATGGTGAACAACAGACGACTAAACAGGAACAAAGGGGAACACGGCACTATTTATTCACGCTGAGATAAGTGGAGACAAGTGAGAAACGAGATGTAGGGGAGGGTGATCAAAACAATCAGACAGGGAGGAAACAAAACTCAAAGCAAGGCACAAGAGAAAACTATCAAAATAAAACAACCATAAGTGAAACAATGGCTACGTTCCAAAAGTTCGGTTTGCTTAGGAAGGTTCCTAACTGAGTATCTGTGTGGCGGCCATAATAAGAGATGAAGATTTGAGTCTCCTGTTCAAACCTTCTGTTCATGAGGGGCAACCAATCAGAAGAAAGATGGCTTAATGGATAAGGAGCCAAAGGGGCTTGTTTCAGACAAAGGATGAATTGAGGAGCTGCACCAAGGCTCAAGATAAAGATCAATTGTTTTGAATTCTCTAGGAAAGTCCACAACTAAAACATATGGGGCTGGAAATGAGCAGAATGGGTCCTCTTTATGTTTAACAGGAGATTCAGAGTTGAATGATTTTATGTGTTTGTACAGACCTCCAATACACCTTGTAATAACATTATTTTTTTACCATATCTAGATGCTAATATCAGATTTAGACTTAGAAACTTTCATTTAACATGTCTTCCTTGCATTGCTTGTGTACTGTTTTTTTCCTGTGAAGGGTCATGAAGCAACTTTCTATTTGACTTTCTGCCTCAGTCCCTCCTCTAACTCTACCTGCTGCAGCCTAAACTGACAGTGAAATAACTGCACATTATTCAATCTCAGCAGCTGCCTCCTCAGCGCTCTGCCATCTCCAGATTCATCAGTTTGCAGAGCCAAACGACACGAGCCATAAAACTGAAGGGACAGGGAAGCGAGGCAGCCGCGTCAGTAAATGTTCCGCGTGATTTCCCTCCAGACGTCCTGCACCGATGCAGAGCGGCGAATCAGTGAAATGACCAGTTTCTATGGTAATTCTTTGACATTTGTTTCTGATGGAATGGAGCTGCGGCGTTTTCTGTCACAGAGCGCTGTTTATACAAGTGCCTGATTGCACTTCACATGGGCCTCAGCCATTTTATACAGAGAACATTGGATGATTTCTTAACAGGGAAGTTTTCCAAACTTTTCTTGGACTGAAATCAACAGCCTGAGCAGTCAGACCTGAAGGCACACTTGTACCTGTTGTCCTGCTTTTCCTTCAGTTTGACTTCTGAAGTGAATCCAGGTCCAATATCAAGCACTAAATGCATATTTTGACCTTTTCTGTACGTTGTTCATTGGTTTTTTATTTCTGTGATGTTCTTAGTTTAAACTTGACCAAACTAATGTGTTAGTTTTTTTCCTGTGCAGTGCCTAACTGTTTTTGGAAAGTAAAACAAACATAAAAAAAACCTTTTAGTGTTTATGTTGACCCTTCAGGATACAGGATATATGAAACATTACCAACATGATAACTTGTAATACAGTTAAACCACATGTGTACCCTATGGAGGATAAATTTGCACATAAAAACATTTCCAATAAAATTTGGCTGCTGTGTAAAATGTCAGTAAAAATGCTGATGCAGTGATTTGCTGGATGTTGTTTGGCATTGTCTTGCTGAAATGAGCCAAGCACCACTGAAACGTGGCAATTTGCACCTTTCATAGTCACGTGATGTCAGATGAATTTAAGAGAGTGGCTGGCAACCCCCTGGCAACATGTAGTCACTAAGGAAAAATGTGTAATCCCTAACCAGTTGGCAAGTGGTTATTTGAGGTTGCTTACTGTTGGTAGATGCAATTAGTTGCAAAGAGGGTGCTAGGCAAAAAACCTACTTGTGACCGCTTTGGTCACTAGCAGATTGCCGTGGTTGCCCGTGGAAGACGCTGACTAGTCTGTCAACAGTCCCTAACTACTAACTGAGTGGTAGTAAAACTTGGAAAAATTGTGTCTCACTGCTGCAGCCAACACATTTCAAAGGTGCAACTTTTACTTTGAAGGTGAACGGTGTCCTTTTCCAGTTTGCATTGGACTTTTTCGAGATGTTTTTCCCTCGCAACCGGTGTTTGGCAGATGGTCGTCGGCTGGTCTCTGGGGCTTTGTGACTGTGGCCTAAGTGTGGCTAGTGGCAGTGCAAGCAGGGCCTTCTTTGATTGTAGGTTAGCAAACACACTCATTGCTCCGGTCGAGAGGTTCCTACATTAAAGTACTGAAGAATTTGGCTTATTAGCAGGGCTGCCATCTCTTTGCTTGTCTACAACTTCACACTGAGACACTGAAGCACTGTCAAGGGTTGGTGCACAGGCTAGTTGTGGCTGGCTGCAACAACAGTTAACTGGCATCTATAAAATATTAAAAGTAAGTGTGACCGACTAATATTCCTGCTGCGTATTATTGAGAACATTTAAACTTGCAGTTGACTAAACATTAAAATCCCGAATTTGGAATTTGGAAGTGCAAGTTACACCTTTCATGAGGACAGAGCAACCCACCCTGGTATCATTACAGATACTGGCTTTGAACTATGTGCTGATGACATGCTGGGTGGTCCCTCTCCTCTTCTGATTGGTCAGATTACAAAACAGTTTGAACCTGGTATCCAATCCATGGAGTATTTATGTTTTTATTCTTTTTGTTGTCTGTGTTTTGCTTTTCCATCATATTTTTTTTATTTTTATAATCTGTTTTATTAATATATTTTCATTGGTAACACTTTAGAATAATGTCACACTATTAAGTATTAGTAAGGTATTAGTAAGTGCTTAATTCATCATTTATATAGCATTACTCCTGCTTAGTATGCCATTTATAAATACAGATATATTATGATGATGACTATTATTATTATATTATTATCATTAGCAGCACTGATGGTGCATTGCAAGGCAGCCCCTCCTGTAGCTGTACATGGTATAACAGTAACAGAGGAATAAACATCTGTATTTATAAATGACATACAAAGGAGGAGTAATACTATATAAATGATGAATTAAGCACTTACTAATACTTAACAGTGTGACATTATTCTAAAGTGTTACCTTTTTATTTTTTAACTTTTTAATTATTTGTTCTGTTTTTATATTTATTTCTGATGGCTCCTTAATTTTTTAAAATTTTGCAATTCTGTTAATTTAAATTATTAAATTTGCATTAATTTTGAGTTTATTCATATTTGTATATTTCCTTTTTCATATGTTTAAACAGAATAATATGCAGCTTAACCTGTTATTTACATCAGTGTGTAGCTGATGTTTTATTTTGTTTTTCAGTTTAATTTTTTATTTGCTTTTTTAAGAATTATTTTTTACGTTTTCAGTTTTTGCTTTTCTGTTGGGTCTTTTTATTTTTGCATTATTTTTAATTATTCATTTTATTCACTTTTGCATATTTTCCTTTTCAATATATGTATACAGAATAAGATGCAGCTTAACTCAATGTGTATCTGTTTTATTTATTTTTTCCATTGAATTTTTAGCATGTATTTATTTGTTTTTGTTTTTTCATTTTATCCCTCCATAAGTTCTTTATTTTTATATTTCTGAATAAATATTTAAAGGGATTTGGAGGATCATCCTGCAGGTTTACAAGAGCAATCGATTGCCTTCACACTGATTTACCCCAAAGATCAAGTCCTGTTTTTTACGTCTGCATAACTCAGCAGTGATGACCTTTAAAGACATTTCTCTGTCCTCAAGAACTTTTTCTGTCACTCACCTCACTCAGTCCACATTTTCTGACTCAGCCTGAGATCCAATCGTCAGTTTCTCGTGGCAGATCGGATCAAAACTGCTCAGACAGCTCCTGCTGTGAGTGTATCCAGATAACACATGCTGATACAGATTACTTCTTAATAGCTCCTACAAATGGTGTGTGTAATGTGTATCTCAGGAACATGCTCATTATCTGATTAAATCTAACAGATCATCGGGCTGCATTAAATAGGGCTGAGTTAAAGAAGTGAAACTGGAAGGTGATGAGGAGTTTCTTCAAGGTCATCCAGTTTGATTAGATAAAAAAAAAACAACTTTATTTAAAATACAAAATAATTACCTGCTAAATCCACTGTTTCCTGTGCATGTTGTGCTGAAGACCCAGAAACCTTTATCTGACATTATCTTCCTGGCATTTCTTATTAAGAACCGATAAAACACGAACTCCAGCAGGACAGTAACGATGGATGAGACATGAAAATGTGTGTGTCAAAGGTCACAGGTCAAGCCTGTGACATCAAGTCAGCCCCAGTAACCCCCCCAGCAAAACACGTGAAAACGATGAATACACATCTGTATGTTTTGTTTTTTCCTCTTCTTTCTTCCTTTATCTCCACAGCATGACCTTTGTTGAGTCAAACTTTGTGTGATTGATTGCAGAGATCGCAGTGAGGGAAAATGCCACCATGCGTTGTAAAGATACAAGGCTGTGCCGTTTGTTTGGTGTATGACTTTGTGTTGGTATTCATCACATCTGCCCGTGAGGATTCTTTGGTCAGTAACCGGATCCATCTCCCTTTCATTTCTTGGAAAATCTGCACCTCAGATCTTTTATTTAAACCTTTGTGAGTTTTAAAGAAAAATAACAACGTTGGTTCAAAGCAAAGGAAAACCAGGGCAACACATACTGCTGTTTCATCAGCAGCGCTTTCATCAAGTGTGTCCTTTGGCATCGATGTCGTCACACACCAGGTGCGACTCCCACGTCATCACATATTGAAGGTTGGTCAGGACCCCTTGGCACCTTTACCTAATTTTACCTTGTTTTTAGTATGTAGATGCAGAATGAGCTTTAAATTTGTGGGGAAACTTTCATTTTTATTGTCTCATATGACTTTTGGATTGTGTTTAGCAGCTTGCTACAAGCTCATTACAGCTTTGTCATAAACCCTGCTAATCCTGCTTAATTTCACAAGTAATTTTGAGCGTTTCAGTGCCGTGACTTTTGACTCGAACCAGATTGGAATTTGTCAAATATGTTGTGTCCCTCATCTGGCTGAAGGAGCTGATGAGGGACCCCTTTCTGAAGAATTTTAGAAATGAGTGGAAGTTTGGAAACAAGCCTGTAATAAAATAGTAAAATAGTGGTATCTTGGGAGAGTTTTATGAGGAGAGGGAAGACGCTGGCTGTCTTTAAGTAGTCAGATACGCAACAAGATGAAAGAGATTCTTTAAGTGGAGCGCATATGTGCAACTATCCAGGAGATCTGTCACGGAAATCCGATTAAACGCAGACAACAGAATAGGGTGGGCAACTTTGACAGGCTAATAGGATCCAGGATTGGATTAAGAAATTCTGTGGCTGTAGAGTTAGAGGAGTCATCAGTATGCAAGTTAAAAGTCGCCAACGAAAATGATCTTGTGAAATCTGCAGATGAAACCAGATGGAAAAAAGCATTCAAGAAATGAAAATGAACTGGACTGTTATTCTGACTGTTTTAAAGGAAAGTAATTCAAAGCAATGAAATGAACCAGGTGTACATGAAACAATTTAAATTGCACTTTTAAACCACCTCTATTTCCCCACCACAGCCAGAGAACTGGGGCATTCAAGAAAGATCCACAAGCTTGTTTAGTATCTTCTTCATGTGAAGGTAGGAAGATGAGGGTTTGTGATTATGTTATATGTTATGACAGTTTTGTTGGCTTATAGGATAATCAGAGGTTTGCAGTGGTCTTTCAGAATAAGTACGAAGGTTTGTGTACAACATGTTTGCTATGTTAAGTCCTAATGGTAGAAAAAATGAAGTATATTTAAGCCCATTCTCAGTCCCAGAACATCACATAAAATGTGTCCTTTGGCACTGATGCCATTAAACATTAGATGTAGCCAGAATGAGCCCAGCGCACTCCCAAATCTTCACATATTGCAGCTTGTTAACGACCCCTTGGAGCCATATGGTTACACACTGGGTAGCCTTAAATGTTGATTATTGCCGTGTGGGTTTAATGTTGTGAAGTGGCGTATTTTAATCTTTTCTGTGCGTCAGCTTTTATCTGCTGCACCATAAACCCTGTTCATCTTTAGCTTTGATCAAAGTGAAGATACATGATAAATACACTGGTCTTAAATGGCTCTTCTCATGTCAACAACAAAGACATTAATATCGATGCTGATGAGGAATACATGCATGTGTGTGTGTGTGTGTGTGTGTGTGTGTTTGATCACCTTGTCCTTGATGTTCCCTCTTCAAACACTCATAATATGTTTCCTGTGTGTGCTCGTGGGTTAACCTCTTCTGTGGTTTGAGTCATACATGTGTGTGTGTGTGTGTGTGTGAACAGGCCATCAACCAAAGGTCGTCTGAAAGTGAATGTTGATTAGTAACAGATCGTTGCTGAGGACATAGCAACCACAAGTTTGAGAGGTGGGTGGACTGTAAAATACACACACACACACACACACACACACACACACACACACACACCTGTGATGAAGTCAGTGGCCTGTTTTCTTTTTGTTGCATGTAAATTAGTCAAAGGGCTTCTGCTCTTTCTTATTCATGTTAGGCGAATTCATTCATCACTGTATGTGAATGATTCAGCTAAAGGAGCCAACAAAAGAATCACCAATAGTCTAATAAAATTGTTTACAACCAAATAAGGAGACTCACTGCCTCGTCTGCAAAATAGTAGAATTAAATTGGTCATCGGTGCATGTTTTAAGTGAAATTTAGAGGTTTTAGTTCCCTAATCTAACTGAGTAACCAAATGTTTGTGTTTTTATGTGACACATTATACTGAATTTGATAAATTCAGTACACTGTATTTCCACAGCACCACATTTTCCCATCCCAACAGAAACCAACAAGGTCATTCCAAATGCCTCTTCTTCTTTCACTTTTTTGTTTTGATCCCCGTTAAAGAACAAGACCCTCAGATACTTGAAATCTTCCACTTGGGGCAGCAGCTCATTCCCAACCCGGAGTGGGCGTGCGACCCTTTTCTGGCTGAGAACCATGACCTCAGACTTGGAGGTGCTGATTCTCATACCAGCCGTTTCACCTCCCCAGTGCAAGCTGGAGGTCATTGCCTGATGGAGCCAACAAAACCACATCATCCATCAACCATTCTGAGACCAGAATCGATCTATTGATTGATCTGTGTTCCTACCCTCATCTCTGGTCAGCCATGAACTGTGGGTAATGACTAAAAGAATGAGACTGTGGATATAAACACTGGAAATGAGCTGCCTCAGAAGGATGAGGAGCTTGGTTATTTGGGAGGGCCTCAGAGTAGAGCTTCTACTCCTCCACATCAAAAGGAGCCAGTTAAGGTGGTTTGATCATCTGACTAGGATGCCACCTGGACGCCTCCTAAGTAAGGTGTTTTGGCAAACCCTGGAGAGATTATGTGTCTCAGCTTTGTGGGAATGCCTCAGTGTCCCACTAGAAGAACTGGATGAAGTGGCTCCCTGGGAATGGGAGGTCTGGGCGTCACTGCTACCCGGACAGGCTGTAGAAAATGGATGGCTGGGTGGATGGATCCCTGTTAAAATTCCTTATTGTAAATTCCAGTGTTAAAAAATTGTTTAAAACCCTCCAAAGTTAAATCAGTTTCAGGATTTTGTGCCACCGGTCTTTCATGCACTGAAAGTCTCTCTCGTACATCTTGCTTCTCTCTGCCTGGACATCTTCACCTTTCTGCAAGGTCCTTATTTAAAATTCCAGTGTTTAAAAATAATGCAAACCCCTCCAAAATGAACTAAAGCTACAGAATGTGAAGCTGTGACTTTATGGCCAAAATGTGTTGTGTTGCAGAGCTATTAACGCGAGGTGAAGTAGGATCACACTTTTGTGTAATTCCTCTTTGAACCACAAGGTGGTGCAGTGAGTCAATGTAACCTTTATTTAACCAGGAAAATCGTTAAAGACCCGTTCTTATTTACAACGATGGCCTGCCAAAAGCAAAAGCCTCTTAAAGAATTGCCAAATATTTAAAGCAGAGAACTGAAAACATTTCAACACACCAAGTGGTAAAATGCTGCCCACTTGTGGTGACAGTTTTTGTTAAATTTGAAGAGGACAGTTACTTTTTGAGCCAAGATTAACTTGCTGCTGCGTGTTTCATATTTAAAGCCTTTCAGTGATTCAGAGGTCATTATTTTTGTAGGCTTTTAACTTGAAATGTATACAGAAACTGTTGATTGACGGTTGCTCACTGAAACAGATAGATTGGGAAAACAAAAGACGACATGAAGTTAAAAGGAAGGTTATGACCTTGCCAGCCACAGCAGATGCATCATCATCATTTTGTGCTGTGGGGTTTTCAAAGGAGGATCAATAGCAGGCTGATTGATTTTTACAGCAAGTAACTGGCTATCAGTAACATCAATCAATCCAGAATGCTACCCTTCCTGAATCACCAGCCTACATTTCCTAGTATTGACTGTGTGATTGATTAAAAAAAAAAATCAGCAAACAATATGTGCTCTGGGGTCTGTGTTATCTCCTCTGCATTAAGGCTGGCCTTAATGTGTAAGCTTTCTCAAATGTCATCTGCACATCTTATTGTAGATGTTAGAAGCAACTGTTGTTGCATGTGAGCATGCAATTTTTTATAACTGTCACAAAAATTATTCGCTGATGAACAATTTTCAGAAAATAAACAAAACTAAAGCCAAGTAAAAAATCTAAATTTAATCCTCAGAACTTTCCTGAAGCAACAAAAACTAAGCGGATGGCGTTTCCTACTACTCAAAATGTCCCTTATGGAGATTTAGATTTATCTCCTTGACCTTCTCTGCTGCTGTTGGTCACAAAAATGAAACACACAATTAAAGATCCATTTGGAAATGCTCAGTTGTGTACTATTCACTAATACAGCTCTCCTCAGAAATCCAAGCTTGTCCAGAAAAAAATAGATGAGCTGCATGTTTTGGATGATGGAAATTACTTTTCATTGATGGCAGGAGAGGAAACGATTGTTATCATCATGAGCAAATTATCCTCCAAATTAACTGACGAAAACTCTTTTTTTCCCCCAGAATTTCATTAATGCCAGCTTCTAAAATTGGAGTAGTTTCTAGTTTATTGATAAGAGTAAAGGAAATTTGAATGTTAGTGTTTTTTTTCTTACCATTTTTTGACATTTTATAAAACCAAAATAATTTGGAAAGAAGCCACCTCAAACACCTGAGCAATTCAGCTGTTTAACACACCAACACGACAACTGAACCAGACTAACGGGGGATCCGCACAGGAAGCAATTCACTTGTTGCACATCACTTTGTAGCTGATGGTTGATTGCTTGTAAACATTCCAAGCACCACTTCCCAGGATAACCTGCTAATGTACTTACTACCCTGCCAAATGGCAATCAACACTGTCCTTTGCTCTGACTGGTAGCCACTTTAATCACTTGCCTTGAAGTTGAGAAAGGCTAACTACTTCGCTCACTTTGCATCACCAGTGGTTATTGTAGTGGCTGAATCTCATTGACTTTCTAGGGTGTCTGGTTGCCACGTTGCTGCTAGTCATTTCTTGTTAGTGTTGGACTACACTAACAAACCTTTTCATGATTTTGTGCTGGTGAACCACTCGTCAGGACTAATGTGCCTGATTTGTATGATAAGTATCATGGAGAGTTTCATCTTGTTGAAAGGAACTCTGTTCGGACCAGGAATTAACATGCAACTTGGGTGATCCATCACCATCCAAATGGAGAGCTGCAAATGCATCAGGTAAGTCTCAAGCCTAGATGGTATATAGAACATAGATGAAGGATGAGGAAGTCAGTCATTCAGGAGTTATCTCCTTCCTGTCAAAAACTTTCCCAGGAGATATCTCAGAGGTGTCCTAATCAGATGCCCAGACGACCTCAACCTGCTCCTCCAAAAGGAGCAGGTTGGTTCGTGTGAAGGAGCAGTGGCTCTATTCTGAACCTCTCCTGCGTGGCTGAGCTCCTCACCCGGTGTGACTGCAAGTTTCCCCAACCTTATAAACAGTACATTTGCATAATGACCAAAACTAGCACCACTGACTCACAATGGGCTGTGAGGTCAGTTCCATGGTCATTAATATGCAAGTTGTCATGACCACTGATCAACGGCCATGAGTTGGGGAAACCTGCAGTCAGATGAGAATAAAGAAGTCACTTGGATAAGTGACGAAACTGAATATGCTACTTCCAGATGAACAGAATCCTTACCTGGATGATTGAGCATGCATCAAAACACTTTAAAACTCATGGTTTGGTTTGGAAATTAATAAAGCCTACACCTTCTGTATTTATTGGTCTTAAACGTGCAAATGTGGTGATGTTAACCTCTAATCTGGACTTTTTCTATTATGACCATGTACTTGATGAGTGCTCACTTCATAATGGCCTGAATCACCTCTCGTTAAGGCTCTGTTTGAGAGAGGCTGATGGGACTAAAGACCTCCGCTCCACCCCGAAGGTTTGTGTACTGCTGATGGGAAGCCATCACCACTGGCAGATTTATTGGCTTTTAACCTCCAAATTGCCTCCTCTGTTTTCTCAGCAGTAATGGCTGATGGGAGGATTTCACTGATGGCAGGTCTAATGAACTCAAATACTTCATTTCACCCATGAGCAACAGGGGGCTATATGACTCACTAAAATGCACCTGAAAAATAGTGTTTCTAACATTAGGCTGCAGGTTGTATTGTGTTTTGTCAAAATTGTACAGTCACGTCACTTCATTAAGCTCAAGGCTTTATATCCTCATTTGCTGTTACAGTATCAGTGATACTTCAGTGTTATTGTTTGTAGTTATCATCACATCTTAAGTACTGTCAGATTTATGGTGGTTCTCCTCCATTCTTTTATTTATTTATTTATTTTTAAAAACTTTTTATTTAGTTCTTTTCATTTTTTTTTCACAAAACAACATTCACAGACACAGGACCACTCAAATTAAAATGATACAAGTAAATAAAGATCAAATCAAATCAAAACAGATACCAAAAGGGGAATTTGTGACAGTACCATATCAATCCTTGAATGGCACATTGCCTTCTTACTATTCTTTTATGATAGTAGTTTTGTTAAAATACCCATATCCTTCGATCAGTCACCCAGGTTCAGTGTAACACAGTTCCACCTCTGTTGGAAAATTTTCATTTTCAGTTGCAGACTCGCAGTCATTCGCTCCATTGTGTAGACCTTTTTCAGTCACTGTACCCACTGAGTTATGGATGGTGGTTTTGTTTCCTTCCAGTTCACAGTTAACATTTTCTTGGCAATCAGTAAAAGTTTCCATAGAATGTACCTTTGGTCTGAACTATATGCCTCACTAGGTGTAGCTCCCAAAAGAAAGATCAGTGGGTCTAATGGAGAATTCACTTGTAAGATTTTATCAGTTTCTTCTTTGACCCTTATCCAGAATCCTTGGATTACTGGGCAGTCCCAAAAGATATGTGAATGGTCTCCTATTTTTCCACATTTTCTCCAACATAGTTCCACATTAGTTGACTATTAATTCCTTTATGACAAACTGTACACAGCTCTTCTATTAGTATTAGTACTATTTAGTTCTAATTCCCATTTTTCCTTAATATTTCCAGTGTTTTGCAAGGTTTCATTTGTACGCCTTTCATATGGCCATACCACTGGCATGGCCTTAGAAACCAATAATGGACCCCCCAAGCTTTTGTCTGATTCAGAGTATGCTTTATCCATCTGTTTTTTAATTTTTTTTTTAATTATTAAAATATTTTATATTAATAAAAGGTAGGGTTGATAAAGGTTTACACTTAGCTGTACTTTGTTCTATCTGGACCCACCCAGTTTCCTGATCATTTCTAATCCATGTTACTACTGCATTCAGCTGTGCAGCCCAATAATAATATTTAAAGGCTGGCAGACCCAGACCCCCCTTTTCTTTTGGAAGTAGGAGAGTTTTAAGTCTTATCCTCTTTTTGGGCTTTTTTTTAACCTTTGTTTTGGTAGGACAGTGGAGAGCAGACAGGAAAGCTGGAAGAAAGACCAGGGGGAAGACCTGCACCAAATGGCCTCAGGGCAGATTGGAACCTGGGCCTCTGCATTAGCCTTATGGCATATGGATTGCCTGCTCAATCCAATGAGAAAAACTGGTGCCACACCTACTCTGTATTCTAATAATAAAAATGTGGAGCTGGAAAGGAGGGTAAAAGCTCAAACTGTTATGACAAGAGACAAATCTCCATATCCAGTCTAACCATGCAGCTATCTGAGAAACCCTCAGAAACACAGAAACCTGTTATTCCAACATGACCCAGTGATTTGCATCTCTATTTAAGATACAGCAGCTCAGACTCACCTCAAAAGGCTCAGCCAAGGCTCTGGAGCTGAAGTAGAGAGGATTAGGGATGGAGACCAACGTGGGTTTGGGCCTGCCTCCTGTTGCACCGTCCTCATCATCATTCTGTGACAGAGAAAAGAAGACTCAGTATTAGTCAATGATAAAGAGAATTGTAATTCACAGGTTAATTATATCTTGCAGAAAAAAAGCATTTTTAAACTTATTTTGGGAAAAGTCATAAAACTTTGTAAGCGCATTTTAGCAGATTTAACTTTTGTTTCCAGTCATGCAGTTTTTATGTCCCAGTGACCACTGAAATTAATGCTGACACTCTTTCCATTCATTTAGATTGGAGCTGAAAAATGTGTGTGTGTGTCTCACTCTGAAGTAGTGGAAGCGGAAGGCATCAGTCTTGTGTTTGAAGATATAGTAGCCGAGCGCAGCCAATGCACACAACAACAACAACGTCACCAAGATGGCTGACGCTGTGCTGCTCGAGTAGGCGTGGCCCCGGGAAGCGTCATAGGATCTCTGCAGAGGACAGGTGTGAGAAAAAAAAAAAAGAATCAGTACAATAAAACCATCTAATCCTCACCACACACACTTGTGTTTAGCTCTAATTACCATGAAAACAGCTACACTTTGCTCCACTGTTGCCATGGAGACGTGACTCTGCTGGGTCATCATGATCATCTTCATTTTCCCAGAGGATGATAAAAATTAAATTGACGGATTAAAGCAGAAAGATAGGAGTGTGTGTGAAGTCGACTAAATAGATAAACAGTATTTTGGTTCATATTGAAGTTGTAGAATAGGTTTCCATACATTAGTGTTCTCCGGTGTTTGTGTATTATTGGTATCAGCTCACAATAGTTATCTGGAAATATCAGTGTGGTCAGTTCTGGTGTTCTCCAGTAGCACTACACCTGTGTTAGTAAAGTAATGTCAGATTTAAACTCAGGTTTTTAGAACCATTTCACAAAAATAGTTCACTTCATACCCTGGACCATGCATTGGTAACCTTTTCTCCTGAGCAGGTCATGCTGGAGGTAGTGGCAAAGTGGCAACAACATTCCCAGAAGATCCTCCTGGCCTCAGTAACATTGTAACAAACTCCCAAAAAGTTGAATCTGTTCATCTGGACGTGGCGTTTTTTAGTGGGAGAAAAACGCCACGTCCAGATGAACAGATTCAACTTTTTGGGATTCTTTTACCTGGATTATTGAGCATGCATCAAGAGATTGTAACAAACTGCTTAAACCCTAATGGGTAAGCATATGTGATTTCTCAGAGTTGCTTGAAGAAATAGTGGTGACAAGGAAAGTAAAAACAACGAGAAGCACCCCATCATGGAAAGCTCCCTGTTGAACTGTGAGGGGATGGAGTCCCTAGGTCTCCTCCAAATGCCACAAATGAAGCTGTTGGTAGAGAGCCACCTTTACCCGAAGACCTCTTTGCCCCCTTGGCAGGGGCAACACTATTACCCTCAAACATTGCCACAGGCTGCTAGGCCAGTTTTCTGATTAGCATAGCGAGTGTCTCATCAGACCACCCTCCTTGCTATGGAAACGAGGAAGAGGTGAGCTTGTTTTGAATAAAATCTCACGCTATGTCAACCTACTATTATAGGAGGTCCCTATCCCCTCCTGATATCAGCGTCACTGAGCTAGCCTATAGGACTTGCGTAATGGTATTTGAGCTTCTGATGAGGTCACGTGGGAGGCATGCCCCCATAGTGAGATACTTACCAATGCTAATCAGAGAACTGGGGTTATATCCATAACCTCAAGTTAACAAGACTTATTCAGACTTACACAGTAAGCTTTCTTTTGTAGCTTTTAGTCAAGATTTTTTCTTAAATGCTTCATGTTTGTTTATGATTATAGTTTGTACCTTTTGTGACAAAATATGCAACTTTAGACCTGTGCATGTTTTTAATTGGTCATCTGGAGCCAATATAGCCATATATGTGTCCAATTCAGAGAACGTCAGTTACATCTCCTAGCTCGACTGCGGTCATGATGTTTATTTTGAAGTTCAGGACCCAAATGCACTGGAGGCAGAATTACTGAACAAAAAACAAGCTTTTAATATCTAGTTCCAACAAAATTTCAGAAAGTACAGATTGAAGAACAAGGACAGATACTGACTGAGGGAGAGAAAGCACTATAAAAACACAGGAAACTAATAAACATGGGAGAATACGAAGAACAATCAGGGAATCAGAGGTGAAAAGACAAAGACAGGAAGTAAAACAAAATATATTTGATGTGAAACATATACTAAAACCACAAATTAACTACACCTGAGACAAGAAACATACCCAAAACAGAGCTAAATAAAGACAAGGAAAGAGAGACGGGGAAAAGATGAACAAAAACAAACAAGGAAAGAGACTAAATAATAAAGAGGAACCAACAAAAAACAAACATTCCAGCCAGTTAATAAAGGATGAACGGAGATGATTCAGCATGTATTAAAATAACTGAAGAGAAAGTAGCAGAACTGTCCAGGTCTAACCATCACTTGTGGAATCTGTGTGATCTAAGGGTTTGAAAGAAGGCAACTGGACTTCTTTAAGTTGTTTGAAGACGTTTCACCTTTCATCCAAAAGGCTTCTTCAG
>VUQS01073744.1:0-13389 GCA_015108495.1 Heterochromis multidens
GCTGAACTCCTCACCCTATCTCTAAGGGAGAGGCCAACCACCCTTCGGAGAAAGGTCATTTCCGCCGCTTGTATCCACAATCTCGTTCTTTCGGTCACTACCCAAAGCTCGTGACAATAGGTGAGGGTAGGGACATAGATCAACCGGTAAATCGAGAGCTTTGCTTTTACGCTCAGCTCTCTCTTCACCACGACGAACTGGTACAGTGTCCGCATCACTGCAGCCGCAGCCCCAATCCTTCTGTCAATCTCCCGCTCCCCTCACTCGTGAACAAGACCCCAAGATACTTAAACTTCTCCACATGGAGCAGCGACTCGTCGCTGACCCGAAGTGGGCACTCCACCCTTTTCCAGCTGGGGACCATGGCCTCAGACTTGGAGGTGCTAATTCTCATTCCTGCCGCTTCACACTCGGCTGCAAACCGCTCCTGTGCGAGTTGGAGGCCACCAACTGATCAAGCCAATAGAACCACATCATCTGCGAAAAGCAGAGATGAGATTCTGAGGCCACCAAAGTTTCCGCCACTTGGCTACGCCTAGAAATTCTATCCATAAAAATTATGAACAGAATCGGTGGCAAAGGGCAGCCCCAGCGGAGTCCAACACCCAATGAGAACGAGTCCGACTTACTGCCAGCAATGTGGACCAAGCTCTTGCAACGGTTGTATAAGGACCGAATGACCGGTAACAACGGGCCAGACACCCCATACTCCCGAAGCACCTCCCAAAGAATATTCTGAGGGACGTGGTCAAATGCCTTCTCCAAGTCCACAAAGCACATGTAGACTGGTTGGGCAAACTCCCACGCACCCTCAAATATCCTCGAGAGGGTAAAGAGCTGGTCCAGTGTTCCAGGACCGGGATGAAAACTGCATTGTTCCTCCTGCATCCGAGGTTCGACTAACAGACGAACTCTCCTTTCCAGCACCCTGGCATAGACTTTTCTGGGGAGGCTGAGAAGTGTGATCCCTCTATAGTTGGAGGCAACAAAAGAAGACTGTATATTTCTGCATTCATAATTCCATCAATTTTAACAAGATGTCATGTACAGGCGTGTGGTGGACAGGGAATGGACCCGGAATGCAGGACTCAGCAGACAGAGGATGACTTAAAATCTCAGCTTTGATTGTGCTGGTAAAAAGGTGACAAAAACAAAAGCATACAATAACAGGGCATGGCAAAAGCTGAACTGACTGACAGGAAAAGTGACAGATGGAAACTCACACACCATGTAGGAGGACGCGACGACAAACAGAGAGAGATACAGACAATATATACACACAGAGGGAATCAGGGAAGAGTGGACACACCAGGGGAACACACCTGAACAGAATCAAACTGACGAGACAGGGAAAGCAAAAGTGAACATAACACACACACGACGAGAGACTATCAAAGTAAAACAGGAAGTCACACACACATACTGAGACCCAGACTAAGAGATGAGAACTTGACACCTGGATTGATAAACATAAAGACATGACAGACTGGGGAGACACAGAGAGAACACGGGAACAGGAAGGAAAACACAAGGACTGGGACCAGGACTACAAACATATATTTAGACAAGACAGGGAACACAGACCGCCAGGGAGACAACACATGGAGACCAGACAGACACGGAGACATAACTCGGGAGACGGAACGAAAGCAAACACAGAGATACAGAAAACAGAACACAGAGATGACATTAGGACGGACAGGACACGGCAGGAAACTAACTTAACCAAGAACTAGAACATAAATAAAACATGACCAGGGATCAAGGAATAATTAAACAAAACTTCAAAGTCCAAAACTCAAAAAACCTGGGTCAAAGACCCAGGATCATGACACATGATCCCCAATACCACTGGCTGAAATGCAGCCCCAAACCATGGCAGAGCCTCCACCATGTTCTACATATGGCTATAGGCACTCACTGTACCTCTCTCCTGACCTCTTCCATACACAAGATGATATGAACTAAAAATTTCACTTCTGGATTCATCATTCTATAAGACCTGTTTCCATTGATTTTTCAGTCCAGTTTCTCTGTATTTGGCATACCTCAGGCTTTTGTCCCTGTTTCCCTTCCATAAGAAGGGCTTCTTGACAGTCATCCTTTGACTGAGACTTTTCTGAAGTTTAGTGTGTATCTGCTGTAGATAGTTTTTAGGAATGCTACATTTTCTTTTGTCTTCCACTAGTTCAGTTTCTTCAGATTTTTTTAAGGACAGACTGCACACAATGCCAAGATATGCCAAGTTTTCTGTTAATACCTCTTTGGGAATCACCTTGTTGATGCAAAAATACTATTTCTTGCCTGTCAAACTGTGTTCAGCTAAAGAAATGGGAACAAATTACATGGTTTTGCCACAGCCTCGAACAAAGTGCTAGCAGCCTGTCGCAAAAACATATATTTTGTTCCGTTGCCTTTTTTATGCTTGAATAATTCAGAGGTCATTGATAAGTGGCTTAAACAACAACAAAAAAAATAATAAAAAATCATTCCTCTGAAAATGGTCAGGCACAAGGACTGGACCGAAAATGAGTGAAAAAACAGCCATTGTCCAAAGTAAAACTTTGAAAGCCCTTCAGAGAGCCTGGAGAACTATTACTTTTGCACAGGACTGTACATCAGCATGTATTGCAAACTAATTATTTTACCTCTTTTAGCACTTTTTATGTGGATACAATATCTATGTCAAGAGCTAAGCAGCTGAGATAAAGAGATCTAAATATGGATCCACAAACATTGTTTTACCCTCCTTTGTCCTTGCAGGCGATCGTATGAAGTCCGAAGTTCCAATATGAAACACATGCTATGTGCCAAGCTTGCATGGATGCAGAATGCCACTTAAGCTGCTGCTGTGATTATTTACGACATAATGAAGAGAGCTTGAAGTTTCTAAATTATTTGCAGAGCTACTCTGATCCAGTTGGCTCATCTTAAAAGATTCTCTTCATCTTTTTTTCATTGATCAGTTCAACTGAAAGACTGAAATAAAACTTGTTGTTGTTCTTAATTGCTATTTATATTACTTAAACAGCACATGATAGTAAATGTGTTTTTCTTGTTCTAAAGGGATTTTTTCACTGCATTTAAGGTCATGTATGACTGCTCTTTCTTAGATCCAATTTAAATGGCTATAATTACTTGTATCTTTTAGAAAAGGCGGTTTGGCTGATGAATCATTTTAAGCCAAAGACTGATCTAATAGTTGTTCTGCCAATTAAAGATGCAAAAGAACCCCATTGTTATGCTTACCACTTTCTTTCACAAGGCCTACTTGAATCAACTCTGGCTTTTTGCATTGTAATTTGCTAATAACAAATTTGGTCAGTGTTAATTTGTAATATATTATACTAAGTAATTGCAATGTGTGATTTCAGTTCTTGAATATTCATCCTGCTATGTTATTAAAGCATCTGTGGTAAAATGAGAACGTTTATGATGTCCTGATAAGCTAACAGAGGTTTGCAAGCATAAACACTAACACTAACAGATGCCACGTACAACAACAGCATTTAATTTCACACTGTGATAGTCCTTAACAAAGCCTGATCTGGCATCATTTCACCTTTGTGTCTGCTAAACAGACCCACATTGTATTGTTCCATTAAAAAAAAAAAGTCAATGGCCTTAGGTGAAGAAGATGTGTGATATTCAGGGAGGCGTGAGCCTAAATTGATTTTAGATAAGTAATGCATTTTGAAAAAAAAGTGATGTAAATATAATTTTACCACTCTACTTTGACACTCAGTGTCATGTCTGCCATAAAATGGCTGACATGTAAGACCCCTCTTTTCATCTTAAGTCTCCTCCAATAAAAGCATTTTCACTGGGAAATAAAAAAGGGCCTTAATGTATATCTACAATGGGTATTTTCTAAGCTTGACAGTGGCAATTGCAGCATTCTTTTTTAATTAACTCAAAAAGAATACGAGGCTTTTTTTTCCCAGAGAACTGTCTTCAGTTGGGCTTCCAGTGATGAGGCAAAGCATTTTTTTTCTGTCACTCTAATCTATGATGCTTTCAAGTCTGTATTATACTGATTTTAATCTACAGTGTTCTAGAGGAAATGTAAAGTGCATTTAGCTGGACAGCATACATGAGTATGAATCTTAATTGCAGAAGAGTTCTAACATCTAGTAAGTACAGTGACTTCTTAATTCAGTTTTATGTAATTGGCTTTCTAGGTTTCAATAGCCTTTACAGTGCATGGAGCTCTTTAATGTTGCTGGGCCTTAAATAGAGTACAAATAACAGTCTCATTTGTTTAAGTACTCCTCTAATGTTCATGAAGAAATATAACAAAGGGCTTCACAATAGAGTCTTGCTAATAACAAATTTATTAGCTTTTAAAGTGGTAATCTGAAAGATTTCAGTCCTGGCTTTTTTTTTTTTTTGTGACACCTGTAAATAGTGGTGTTAATAGATGCCCTTTTATATTACAGCTTTCAGAATTCTGGGAGAAGGAAAACAAACTATTTTTGTTTTAACAACGAACTCCAGGATTAATTGGCTTTTTTATCATTCAGTGAGTGGCATGATGTGGAGGAATGTGGACAGAATGCAGACAAAGTCGTGAAGTTAAAGATAGAATAAAATCCAACAGAAAACAAAAGGAATCCAAAGTAGTCCAAACACATGAGCTGGGGAACATGAGGGAGAATAAACAGATGCTCTAACACAGGACAAAGGACTGACTCTTAAATACACACAGAAGGGTGATGGGCAGAGTGGTGGCACCTGGGAGACACATCTGAAACTGGGGAGGACGAGACAGGGGATGTAAAACTAAATACAAAGCACACAACACAAGAGACTAGCAGAATAAAACAGGAAGTAACTAAACAAGAATCACTAACAGGGAGACAGAGGCTTAACTAAACATGGGGAACACAGGGAAGGCAGGATAACTAAAAAAGAAGAATACAACAATAACCATGAACAGGAACTAGACAGCAAAACAAACTCAAGATGCAGGATTATACAAATAAGAAACTCAACCTACAAAAGAGATAACACAAAAGCTCTGGAATAATACATGAAAAGTAAACTCAAGAAACAAACTGAAGATATTTAATAATAAACAGCACTTGAAAGATCACAAAACACAAAACACTGGGTAACAGACCCAGGAACAGTGAGAAACCATGATCAGAGTTTATGCTGCAGATAGCATGAGTTTGCGAACAGCAGGGTACAGTTAAAACAGTTGGTTACCTCACTGAGAAGTTGGAGATGTGCAGTCTGTCGCCTGCAGCTCTTTATCTAACAGCTAAATGTGGCTTTGCTTTCTTGTTCCAATCCTCCCTGCAATTTCTGAAACTGATCCACCGTAAAAAATGCAGAAAGCGACCACAGTGAACACAGCAACACTGCTATATGGTGTTCTACCAAACAGTGACTATATAATATCTCATTTCACAATTGCTTTGAAGTACTTATATACACATAAAAACAGTTTGGCAGAGTCAGTAGAATTGTAGTCGCAACTCTCGGTTTGGATTATTAATACAAATCAGATATTTTAGGGACAATTTTCTTACACCTTGCAGTTTTTATTCATCAGCATTTCCCTTTTTAGATGAAACAGCCTCATCTTTTTGCATTAACATGTAACACTGCTATATGGTGTTGATATCTAGCTTCACACTGAGCTCTGTAGACAAGAGTTCTCTGTGAACAAACACGTTGGCTTCAGGCTCTTGTAGGACCTAAAAAAAACAAACCATATTCACTTTTCTTCTTTAAAAAAGCTAAACAAATGTAACTTACCTTTAGAAGCAGGGTTTTTTTTTTTTTTTTTACAATAATCGCTTTAATAAACCATGGTATAAATTCCAAAAAGCCAAAATACAGTAAAGAAACATATTTGCACTTTGTTGAATCTAGGAAAAAGTTTTTTTTTTTCTGTGTTTCTTTATGCCTGACCTTTGTATTAAGCACCATGCAAAGATATTTTCAAATGGAGTGCTTTCACTTTTTAATTTGTGTCTCATCTATACACAAGGCGAGGGCATTATTGCTGCAATAGCCACCTTCAGAATCAGAACAGATCGATAACATTTCTTGAAAACCATTATGGTTGTGTACTCCCTTGGGGAATGTCCTATGGTGGAGAAAATAGAAGTGGCAGCATGATGGCACTGAATGATCACTAATCACTTTGGAAAAAAACAGATAGTGAAAAGCGATGTCTTGTTTTTTTCTGTGCCAGTTGTTCTTTCTGTGCTAGTTACACGATGAAATAAAGCTAGCAGTAATGAATTCCTGCCATTTAACAATCGGTTAAGAGGGCCTGTTATTTCTGGACACAGAAAGAGCTGCAACTGGGCACATGCAGTACTTTAGACTTCACAGTTTGCAAGGAAGTAATCAAATGCTACTTATCTTCATCCTCATTAAAATAAACAGACATCACAGTCGCATATGGTTCTAGTAGACAATGGCCACAGATGGATGATTAGTTGAAGTATTTTGAAGACCATGCCGTTCTTCCACCGATTGATATGGAGCTAAGGCCCCCAGTGAAAAGATTTGTAATTATAGGTCCTTCAAGGCTGAAACTCAACACTAATGAACATCATCTTTGTACTTCTTTTTTTGTGTGCCAAATTTTGCTGTGCGAGCCCACTTTTACAGAAATAGTGATGCATCTAAAACATTAGATTTATAACATTTACACTTCATCACTTAACTGCCCTTTTTCTGCCTTAGTTCATCTTTGCCTTTATATACTGTATGCTTCGAAGATGCTGTAAAAATGTCTTAGGGATTTAGGGCACATTACCTTAGATATAGCTGGCTGTGTTCTTAATGAATCACTTGTCTGCATAGCATAGCTTCCATGCTAATGAATATGAAGTACAACGATAGCTATCCCAGACATCATAAAATGCTGTTTAAAACAGCTTTTCTAGTCTGTTTTTTTCAGAGGTATTAATGGCTTTGTGGATTGCTGGAAGAGTAGCCCTAGCTGTGATGGAAAGCAAGCATTAATCATACATTCTGATCGTGTGAATTTGAAGAGAATCTCAGCACTCTGCTCAGAGAAGCCCTGTGGAGGTCACTAATTGAAGTGGGTTGGGGGTCCATAGAAAGAGTGATCTGCTAACCTGGATCCAAGAGATGTGTTGATGAGTCCAGAATTATACCTTTCTAACATGCATCTGAGCATGCATGTGTACTTATGCTAACAGGCTGTGGCAAAAAGAACTTTCAAATCAAAGCAGAATAAAACATTTGCAAAGCCAAAACACATTGAAATCTTTTTGAGATGTTTCTAAATATCCCGTCAAGGGCAATAAGCAATGTGTAGAGTGGAAAGATTTATTATCACATAAAGACAATCAACTAGTGATGGCTAGTGCATGTAAATCCATCTAAATTAATGTTCCTCAACTAATGTAAGTGCAGAATTAACAGCCTCCTATCATCAGAGAGACTTTAGAGAATAAGATAGCTGATGTGCAGTCCTCCTTGTCCTCCTTGTTGCTAGGTTTTTCTCGTTGAAATGGAAAAGTATTTCACTCTGTCTCCTCTTTTCATTCTAGCCTTGGCTTGTAGGCCTCCATGGAAACTGGATAGAGTAGAATATGTACACACAGACAATAATCAATAGGTACAGAGATTGAGATTTTAAATAAAATTAATAATGCATTTAAAAAAGGAAGGAGATGATATTATTATCCAGCTTAAACACCAAGGACTCAAGTCTATATTATATAATCTAACTTGTTTTGTTTTATGGTCCAGTGCCAACATTCTGTGTAGAACTTAGTGTTCACTGTATATAGAACATTATGTAGCAAGTTAAAGGTGAAATTTTGGAGGTCGATGAGCATGTAGATTATCTGGCATTGATGTAGATGTTTTCATCGCTGTAACTGTGATTTCCCTAAACTTGTGTCATAGCTTTTGTAGAACTGCAGAAAGTATTTATTGTTGCATCAAGGAGAGGTTATTATCAATAAGATTTGTGGCCAGTGACAGGCCCTAACAGGCCACAGCCACAGTTAATAATGGATGCTATCACTTCCCTGACCTTAAAAGAGGATGCAATGCCTTACCTGAACCCCCATGAATATGGTGCATTTCACATGGAGTGTGCCCCACCTGGTCTTCTGGTCTGTGGATTGTTGTTGGTTTCCATTCAGTTAAAAAACAAATCAAAAGTAATTTATGGTCACAGCCTTCATATCTCCATTTTGCGCATCTGTGCTCTGGAATATTAGAGAAGATGCACCTTCATGTTTTTCAGTTACTAATGAATAGGTCAAATAACAATATGGCTATGATCCTTAACCAACCTAAGCCATTTGATCACATGTTGTAATTTGTAACTGTACCCTACCTTTCCTAAGTAATTTTAATAATCTACTCCTTAAATAACTACTGCCACAATATTGTTTTAACTTCAGGACAGTATGATGGTTGGTTGATCAGTTGGTCTATCTTCATAATACAATATGTTTTATTGATTTTATTGACAGAAATTCACCCATTTTTAAATGTGATGATTTGCTGAGTTTCTTATCCAGCTGACAAAGCTGTATTATTGGTAAGCTGTGGAGGTGAGGTTTGAAGAGCACTACATCAATAATGTATATAGACTATTTTATTGTATGTACCTGTTGCCTTTCAGATATATCTGTTAATGTGTATGTATGACATCAGTAATAATTTTGAGAGCCTAGCATTGCCATTTTTCCTTATTTCATTTCTTCCTAAGCATTGATGGCTAGTTTCATCAACTATAGAATAATGCTACAGCCATACTAGTGAAGACAGTAATGGAGACCATGGCACAAACAAAATTTATGTGACAGTGTGCAATGATGATCTTTGAAATGGTTGCTTCGAAGACGTGGACCAAGTCTGTGACCACTCGCAGTCATTTGCATGGCAATAAAACAGTGATAAGATGGAGTTGGTCTGCTGTCAGTGTGTTGTGAGTTTGCAACTGAATTGAGTCAAGTTGGCAATTACATGCAATCTATTTGTAATAATACAGCAATTAATTGTGATGAATCAGCAAAAATACAGAAGCCAATCTGCCTGATAGTGATTGCAGTCAGTGCGAGTTGCCCTGCAATCAAAAGTGCAACCTCCTTGCAACTAGGAAGTTGCTGTAAATTGGTGGTCCTCTAGTGTTACTGAGCCATAAACCTAGTCAAAGCTCTTCTGTCAGCTTTAGTGAGGGGAATTTAATTGAAAGGGCAGTCAAAACGATGAAAGCAGTTGGGAGCATTGCATATCCCTGGAAGACAGTGCCCTTGAAAAACCTTCATAAAGTTCTCCAGTATGAAATAGGTGAAAAGTGATTAATTCTAAAATGGCAATTAAATTAGAAATTAACTGTATTTCTTGCCCAGACTGATTATCATTGAGTTCTTGATCCCCTGATTGGTCTCAACAGCTCTGCCATAACAACAGTAAACGAGTACCATCTAGTTCACTGGCAAATAATTAAGGATTATCCGGCAAGACTGTGTTAATTATGTCTACAACAACAACAGGATCAGCATGATGAGGGGTTCAGCCATGGTTAAATAATGGCCTGTGGTGCTTGACATTATAGGGAATGAAAGGACATTACGTCAAATATAAGCATATTGTATATATCTGACACTTAGCGCCTACATATTGTGATGCATCTTTATTTATGGTTGATTTGATACATGCAGTACATAAATTTAGGCTTTGCATATTTGATATGATAAGCATGAGCGGTCATCATGACTCATGAATAATATACACCCAAATGTCCTCCCACTGTGAGCTATATTCTTTGAAGTGTTCTGAGAATGAGAGTTATAAAGCATTATTTAAAACTCCTGACTTTTTGTTGCTGATGTAAAGTATATTTATATATTGAATCCACTATTATTGAGTGCACCTTGTAAAGTTCAACATATTTACTTAAATTTTTCATGTAATTGATTGGATTAACAGATGTTGAATCTATTCTGGCAAAATCATGTCATGTTCCTACTGCACAGAGTCTGTTACTAAGGGACCTCTACACATGTTTTGTTGGAAGCTGTCAGAATGAAGGGAAGTGCTTTTCTCCTATTTCAGCCACAATTCCAAGAGAAAGCTTTTGTCTTGTAACGGGGCTGGAGACAGAGCAAGTGAAATGAATAATTGATGGTGTGAGATGGATAGATTCCCCTCTGTGAGAAGCTGGTCACATTGTGTGTTGCATTACTTGGAATGAGGGGTCCACTGTGCATTATCTGCAATCCCACCATACTGTTTTAGCTCACCATCTTCAATTGTTTTCTTTTTTTTAAAATTTTATTCTCTTTCCATTGTTATAACGTTAACTCTGTGATGTTCACAATACATTTTTTGAAATATCTGGTTGTCAAAGAACTGATTATGTCAGTGTATTCATTCTGTTTTTCCATAGAATATTATGTAAATGTAGAATTTGTATAGCCCTTGAAGAATTGCATCTTTATCACGATAGTGAGGTTTGCTTATCCTGGTGATCCTTGGTGCTGTGTTGTTGGGGGTAATAGCCCTTGGTTGGTCTCCCAAAGCATATTGGTCAAAGAATGATTTATTGTCCTGATGAATTTGCCAAAGGGGCCTGTGGCATGGCCCAGAAAAGGGAAAGCCTTGTCCCATGGGGCTTAACCAGGCACAAAGACATCCTGTGGCCCACAACCCAGAGGGGTAGGCATCAGGGTTGGATGTGTTGCAAGCTGGGCAGCAGGCAAATGGTCCAGAGATGCTGAAAACTACAGGAGGTAAAGTAATGCCAAGTAGTACTTGGGCTTACCTCTATGCCTCTATGCATAGCACAACTTCCGCAACTGTACCTCCTGGAAAAGAGCTTGACTTGCTACTCAGGGTGATAGGTGCCAGGGAGGTGAGGGAATAGTCACACGACTGAATGCCGCTGTGTTGGAGTTCTTCCCCAAAAAACGAAGATGTTGCCTCTATGTGACCATGATCTGTTTAGTTGGAAGGATCTGACTGTGTGTGCCTATATGCAAAAAGAGGATTTCAGATAACCTAGCCATTTCTGGGTTTATATCAATGCAGACTGTGTAATACAGTAACTGAAAAAATGAACTGGGAGTATATCAAAGCAAGACTTTATCTACATAGACATGAATTCTTTCTCTGAACAGAAGAACTGGATGAAATAAAATTCTGTCACAAATATAAGCCTGTTGCTTTCTGTAGTTGAGATTTAAAAAAAAAAAAAAAAAAAACAGCCACTAACTGAGGAAATACAACTTATATTGTTTCATTCATTCCTTCCTTCATCATTCATTTTTCATTTATTAATGCTTATAATAATTAGTTAAAACATGCAGCATAAACCATTAAATTTGTATTTTATAGTATGCCACATTTATTTTTCATGAGCTACTGCAAGTACTGGAAGTCCTAAAACTATTAATAGGCTTAAATTATAGATGTATTGATGAGAGTGAATGGTGATGTGATCTGCTGAACATATATCACTGATCTCAGTAAGGTTCCTAAGTCTGTTTGAAGTTTTTGGAACAGTGAAAGCAAACTAACTAATGCAATAAAACAAGTGTTACAGAGTGAAGCATCTTTATCGATATGATCTTTGGTTGAGTTTGCAAATCAGCTTACATTTTCACACGTGAACCTCAGGCAATTTTGAGAGAACCAGGTCAGATTATTTTTCAGAGCTGGGAGGGTAGAGTGTGCAGGAGGCAGCCCACATAACATCTAATTGATATTGGTGAATGTACCGGACTATTAGCTGTGCTATACATCTTCACAGTCCTTCACAAGACTTCACACTGACTTTTTAATAAGGAGCTGCTAGGTTAAAGTCCAGATAATGCACACATGCACTTCTGTCAGATGATGTCTAGAAAGGTTCAGGGCTGTATGTGTGAAAACAGCTTTACAGAGAGTGGTGCTATTACTTTACAATATCAATGTTTTAAATGTATAATGTATTTTGAGTATCCTGCTTAAAGTGCAGGTCACACTAACATGATATAAAATTTAAATAAAACTGTATGCATTATTATCCTTTCAGAATAAATCTGTTTATTAGCTCACTGTGATAACCCTGTTGTTATGTTTGTACTATTTTAACAATATTGTATCATTATCCCTAGTGCCATTATCCATAACAAGTGACATTGAGAATATGTTGAATGGATTTGGTTTTTTTTGTTTGGTTTTTTTTACTTCATATTTTCACTAACAGTGTCTTTGTTGGCTCTAGTGGAATCTAGCAGATTATCAGACAATCATGGTTAAAAATGTGAACTCTAGAATCAGTGTTTGGTGTGTCTGTTCTGGGCCACTGTAGACATGTTAGTGCAATTGTAGATACAAAGGGCTTGTACTGAAAACAACAGTTCTTTTTTTTTCAGGTGATTAAACACTAACAAAATACCCCAAATTCTACACAACTTGATTGTTTTTTTGTCAAGAAGATGTAAACTGGGCAAGAAAAAATACCTTTTACATACTACACTCACTGGCCACTTTGTTAGGGACACCTGTTCAACTGATTGTTATTGCAAATATCTAATCAGCCAATCATGTAGCAGGAACTCTGTGCATTTAGGTATGGAGACATGATTAAAATGACCATCTGAAGTTCAAACCAAGCATCAGAATGGAAAAGAAAGGTAATTTAAGTGACTGTGAACGTGGTATGGTTGTTGGTGCCAGGAAAGAAACTGATGATGATCATTTTTTTTTCAACTCAAATAATAACTTGTTGTAACCAAGGTATGCAGAAGAGCAATTCTGAATGCACAACATGTCAAACATTAAAGCAAATCAAATGAACTACAGTAGCAGAAGTCAACACAGCTTGCCACTCCTGTCAGCTAAGAACAGGAAACTGAGGCTATAATTCACACAGGCTGACCAAAACTGAACAACAAGATTGGAAGATTGAAAAATGTTGCCTAGTCTGATGAGACTGATCAGAATTTGGCATAAACAATATGAATGCATGGATCCATCCTGCCTTGTATCAGTGTTTCAGGCTGCTGCTGGTGGTGTAATGGTGTGAGAGATATTTTCTTAGCACAATTTGGTTCCCTTATTAGCAACTGTGCATCGTTAAAATGCCACAGCATACCTGAATATTGTTGATGACCATGTCTATTCCTTTTTGACCACAGTGTACTCATCTTCTGATGGCTGCTTCTTGCAGACTATGTCACAAAGCTCAAATCATCTTAAACTGCTTTCTTAAACATGACAATGAGTTCAGAAATGGCCTCCACAGTGAGCAGATTACAATCCAAGCACCTTTGCGATGTGATGGCTCAAGAGTTATTATTAATCTCTGGCTCTCTTCCACAGTGTGTCTTTTGTCCTGTCTTCCTCCCCTCACCCCTAAGCGGTCGCAGCAAATGGCTGCCCCTCCCT
>VUQS01073747.1:13686-27987 GCA_015108495.1 Heterochromis multidens
TTTTTTTTTAATTTGTTTTTTTTTTTTTTTTTTTTTTTTTTTTTCAAAAAAAATTTTTTTTTTATTTTTTTTTTTTTTTTTTTTTTTTTAGCAAACATGATATATGTGGATGTGTTTTCCATTTCCAACCTTTGTAATGATTCACCCACAGTTTGAGTTTATATGAACTGCATAAAATGCATTTGTAAGAACATGTTAGGGTGAAATAAGATCTGCATTTAGTCCATCTTTGGGACACTGTAGTTTCAAAAGAGCAGACCTCCGCTGTCATGTTGTTTAAGTGTGTAGAGTAAGTGAAGTCAGATTCTCTGCAGCAATTTTTCTTAAGGCCTCAGAAATTTTACTTCACACCTTTCCTTGACTTTATGATGTTTTCCACTAAGATCAAAGAAAGTGATTAGGAAAAGTAGGTAGGAGGTAATCTTTTGGACTATTTGACTTTACCCAAGGGAGATATATATTTTAGGACAAAAAAAGGCCTCATAAACAATGTCACTCTTAATGACTATTAGAATATTCAAAAATCTGTGACTAGCCCTAGTCTTTATGTGACAAGTTGGGAGTGAGACCAGCCTGTTTTGATCATTTCATTGCATTTACATTTTTGTCATTGCTGATGATGTTTCCACTCATGGTGGTGACATCTTTGTGATGCTACTTCTTCTTACAACGATGACCTTTCTTTCAATGAAAGTGTCTGGCCACAGCGATGACATTCCATCACTTGGTAATGTTTCTAATGTAATCACCTGTTACTTGATCAGAGTGCCAGCATTTGTTGCCTGGTGATGGGCTTTTTAGGTTAGATGATGACATTTTTAAACTCACCAAAGGACGTTTTGAACAGAAGAGCTGATGCTCACAAAGGTCTTGATCTCATTTTAAAACCTGCTGCGTATCGGGACAAATGTACAACAAGACAAGTTCAAGTTAAAAAAAGCTTGCTGCACACTGAATTACATGAAACATTCACAGGGAAACACGCAAGCATCAAACACGCAGAGACAGCTGTCAGTCAGACTTTAAGAACAGTGTGTTGTTTGTTAAGTCTGACACTCTGCCTCAGCCGCTCTAAGCCTATTACTGTATTCTTTCTGCGCTGTTCACAACACACACAAACATACACACACATACCGGTGCTATCACTAAGACCTTATTCAATAAGTCTTGCATATCCTCCAGCCATATCACACATCGTTCTCCTTGCAAACACACACACACAAACGATATCTGAATCTTTCTTTTTTCTTTTTTTTTCCTGAGTGGTGTTGTCATCGCTGTTTGTTGAGAGTATCATTTACAGCCAAGGTGTTTGAAGAAAGACACCTCTCCCATGGCACAGTGTGTGTGTGTGTCTCTTTAGAGTGGGGCTTTGCTGCTCCTGACACTGTTATCAGCTCTAGTCGAATGTATTTCTTATCGAGGTGGAGGTGTGGAGGGAGGTGGAGTGGGGGTGGGTGGGGGGTAGACGACCGACAATACAAGCTTATCAAACGTCCTCAGCCACGATTCGGCCTGTCACTCAAGACCCACGTGCACGCTCACACACACATGCGCGCGCACGCACACACACACACAGATACAAAAACACACAGACAGCTGGGGCTTTTTTGATTGATAGATGGCTTTCCCCAACAAATAGAAAGCTGGGATCAACATCCTCGTGGCCCCTTTTTTTACCTTACACACACTTGTGTGGTTTATACCGTTATGTATGGATGTGTATGTGTGAGAGAGAACATTCCAGAGTAACAAAGGTGGGATTAGGGATGCATTAGTTGGCCGTGGAGCGAGAGGCCTGTCAATAACAGCAGTCAGAATAAACCCCGAAACCTCGATAAGAAGACAAAGGCCGAGCCAGATAGCAGCAAGCAGAGAGAGAGAGAGATGGAGAGGGAGTAAAGGAGGGATCAATAGAGGAAAAGAGAGAAGGGGTGAGAAAGAGAAGGATGGATGAAGAAGGAATGAGAGAGAGGATCAATATCAAGAGAGGCAGGAGGAGAAAGTTTGCACAAAAACCAAGGGAGGGGTGGGGCTGGGTGAGGACAGAAGGAAGGGGAGAGAGAGGATGCAGGAGAGGATGCTGAGAGTTGGAATGTAGGTAGGAAGCAGGGATTGACTGATGGGTCGATAAAGATAGCAGCAATGTTGTATTACATCCTGCTACAGCTAAACATCTGAGGCTATTTTGAGCATTTTTATTGATGAGAGGCTGTCAATGCTTGATGTGAGGTTGTTAATTAGTCTTTATAAGCTTGGCTGCCCAAGAGTCTGTATTTGTACTGTCACTTCAATTCCAGTGACAAAACTGAGAGATAACTGAAAGATGTTTTCACATACTTCTTTGTGAAATTACGTCCTTGTATTAATGTCTGTCAGGCTTTGAAAGAACCCTTTAACCCTAATCCCTAATAAGGGGAACTTTTCCAGAACACTGGGGAACAGGTGCCTAAATTTAGGAAAAGGCACATCATTTGGCCCCATTTTCTATACCGTACCTGCACCTCAAACAGAGGATCCAGGGTGCTAATTTAGTCCAGCACCAGTTTGTTCCACGGATGTTGGTATTTTCTAAAACCAAGGAGTGGTGATATCAGCAAAATTGGGTGGAACTCAAACACAAATCTGGAGGGCTAGCGTACACCACTTGTGTAAGTACGCCTTCTCAAATTTTTAGATTTCTCTATGTATTCCATGCAGAAGGCCTGATACGTTTCCTAATTATCCTAATCACCTACTGCATGTTACATTAAAATGAGCAGAACATCTAGTGGATTGCAGTGTTGCTGAAAAACCTTGTCTTTCCATCAGCTCTCAAAAAAAAATACTTATGCCTAAAATGCTGACTTTAAGTAATTTGATTACATGTAAATTTTCCATGTAATTTTGTTATAGAAGTACAATGTAAAACATTAAATTTTATGGAATCTGGTTGAATGAAATTTACTCGATTGGTATACATTCAATTTATACCAAGCACTTTTACTTACTGATTAATTATTTGAATAGATAAACCTTTGATTTTATGTATTTCAGCTGCATTTTACTCAAAACTATTGCTTGTTTATGAGAGCCACGAATAATTTCTTTGAGTGAACTTAAGGTCAGCACAAGCCAGCTTCACTGAGCCCTGTCAAAGGATGCCTCCACATAATCTTTAAATGTTCCTCTGACACCAAAATAAGTCAGTGTTTGAATCAAGGTCTGTTTTGAAAATCCTCAGTAAAAAAGCCAGTCTGTTCTGAACGTTATGGTCATTTTAAAATGTGAAATTCCTAATATGTAATCAGTGAGTTTACAGACTATGTCAGTGTCACCAAAGATTAAACAGTAAGGTTTAACAGTAAAAGGGACGTAAAAACACATTTTTGTGTCTTCGCCAACAATGCTGACAAAAAGCAATCAGAATATTCAACATTAATGACCAAAATGTCTGCGTGTGTTATTTTTACTGTATTATATGCTCCTTTACTTATCTAGTTTCTTTTAGCTCTGTTTTTCTCTCTGTGCTGTAAAACTCATTTAAGTTTACATAAGGTGATATCAAGGCTTGGCTGCAGGGCAATGCAAAGAAATCATTTCATCAGAACTAATTTCTGAATAGGTTTCCACAGCGGTGCAGTGGTGAAGAAGGAGTAAGAAGGTCCTGGGTTTGACTGCACTGGAGAGCTGGGGCCTTTCTGTGTGGAGTTTGCATGTATTCCCGTACTTGCGTGGGCTCTCTCTGCAGACTCCCACAGTCCAAAGACATGCATGTTGCTAAATTATAATAGTAACCTATGCGTATTATTTGCTCTGTTCACTTCCAAGGTCCACCATTCCTCTCAACCAATGCTATCACTCTGATTTGCCCACTTTACAAATATGGCTCATCATAAAGGAATGAATGAAACTGTAAACTGAGTTGAGGAAAAAACTGTGTCTCTCTGTTTGTTTGTCCTGTCACTGGGATTGTGTAGGAAATATCAGGGCAAACTTCATTAAACTTGATGAAGTTGGTGGATCCAGATTACTTACTTTAAAACTGCATAATACGGCATTGGCATTGGGATTGGTGAAGGACTCTGTTCTGTATAGGTGCCCTTTTGGTTGATGAATCTGAAGACACAAACTGAAACTACGTAGTTCACCAAAAACACTGCAAAACATTATTTTCATAGTCAGACTTTGGATTTTTTTTTTTCTGCTATTGATCAAAACACTACTTTATTCAGAAAGAGTTTAGTTAAAGTCATTGTATTAGTACCAAGAATGTGTTTGCTTTCATTTGAAATTAGTCACTTACTACACTGAAGCATACTAAAACAAATATTTTAGGCCTCATTGTTTAGCCACCAAATATTTTCTCAAATTTAAACTCCATATCCAGGCGTAAAAATTGTTCTCAGGTAGATGCATACGGGTAGATACATGCAACTGCATGCATAAATGCAGATGCAGATGGATGCCCTGCTAAAATAAAGCAAATACACATCTGAGGCCTGATGAGCTGTGTTTTGATGGGAAAGTAGCTACACAACTCGCCTGCATGCGACTTATCATCTTGCCAAACACATGCAAGCCTGAACTGGAGGTTAAAATGCGAGGTGCTCTTAGTCACAACAATCCTACAAAGGCTTGAACCAATGACAGCAGAGTGGCAGACAGTGGCGGGTGGGGAGGGGCGTGTAATTGTTTCAGCGGCTCTCATTAATTAATTTCCCTCCTTCATTTAAAACGCTGAAAACGCTACATAGGTCTGGGAGGTATAGGCAATGATACAGAAGGAGAGACATGAATACAGAGAGCGGGAAGATACACAGAGAAAGACGAGAGGGAGAGAGGGAGTACATCCCGCTCCCATCAGCATGGCAGCGAGCAGCTAGCTGTCACACAAAGACACAATGAGGCCCGGCAACAAACAGCCACTTAAAAAACAGCCTGGCAACAGAGAGCAAATTCAATTAGAGAAGTAATTAGTAGATACAGGGCCAGGCAGCGGGCTGCAGCGACGCCACAACACAGGAATTAATAGGCGCGGATAGGAGGAGGACGCTGTCATAATTAAGAGGCAATCACCTATGTCAATGAATACCTAAAAAAAAACACAGCCCCCCAACGCAAAACTATTAATTCAGTGATCAAAAATATTTCAGGAGATGATTAATACAGCAAATTCATTTTAAAAGACTAATTTCTGGAAAGATAGCAAGACAATTGCACATAATGTAGTCCGCCCGGCATTTATATTGCTAATTAAATTTTTTCTTTCTGATAATTTGTATTGGAAAGGATTGCTCTTCCCTCTCTTCCTCCCCTCCCACGTGTGTGTTTGCTTGCTTCTTCACGAGTTATGAACCAACGGAGGCAGTGTTGCAGCAGTGAATAGACTGCAGAGGCTGCTGAACGGAGCTGCGTCTCCAAACGCCTCCCTGCGAAGTGCTGCCATGCATGGGCGAAAGAAACAAGGACACAAAACAATGCCCCCCCACAAAAAAAAAAGAACTCACTGCTTGCGTCTTCCCCTCCATCAACATCCCTCCATTCCAGATCTATTTATCTCTCCCTCAGCATCACCGCCACTGCCTCCCCCACGAATCCACAGATACAAAAGACCAGGCAATTAAATTAGATGATAAGGACATGAAAATAAATCAGTAGGTTATTGATTGATTTGTCTCTCTCTTGGGGTGGGGGAGCTTGGAGGGCAATGGCAGCTATCATTTCACACCAATGGGTTCTCTGTCGCTAATTACTCCATTTTTAAAATCCCTCAGATGAGCCACCGAGGTTTCGTACAACAAACAGAAGAGCTTTGAGAAAGCAAGGGGACACGGACAGATCTGAAGGCTTAAGAGAATCATCAGAGAGTGTAAAGAACAAGAGAAATGCTTCTGCTGGTTAGCCTCGGCGTCTAACGTGCACTAAGTGTGGGGATTGTTTGTTGTTGGCTCTGATGTTGCTTTCACCCATGTCAGTGTAGAAATTCTGAGGATGTCTTAAAGTCATTAATCTGAGTTATATTCACACAGCAGCCCAGAGAAGCTGCAAGGTGATGACCCTGAGAGGAACAGGTCTATAAATACACAAATGAATGACACGCAAAGGCACACAGCTAATGAGCATGTGCAGACATAAGTGAGTACAAAAAGAAATCTGGATCCTTATATGATAAGGAGCCTTCATAATCAGGGCACCAGTGATAAAAAAAAAAAAAATGTAATGATTGTCACTTCACTTTACTTTCATTTGTGTCTGTTCTCAGGAAAACTCTGCAACCTCTAGAAAATGAAACAGAAAACATGCAGTGCAAAAATACTTGAACACAAAAAACAGAAACCACCACTAAGTGGCTAAAAAGAAAAAAGAAATGCAGTGTAATGTTTTAATGTGATACCCCATAAGAACTGAAACACTTACTGCACAGTCCAGTAAGTGGTTGCAAAGTTACCAAACTGTTTTCAAGGTCAAAAATAATTGTTTGTGTATCTGTTGCTTTTACTTTACAGTGATCAAGAACAAGGATTTGCAACATATGGCCCTCGAGTGTGACAAGGAAAGAATGCACTATTACACGTTTCATCCAGGATAAAGCAATTCTTAATGAGACTAAGTGGGAATTTCTCTTTAATTTCAACTCATCTTTGTTATACATCATCATAGATTAAACCTTCCTAACTCAAATCAGGAAAAATGTAACAGTCTCCTCACTAAAGCTAAAAGAAAAAGAAGAGACTAAACCAGCATGAAAATGACAGTTACCAACATAAAAGCGCAAAGTTTCTCTTTGTGACCCCATGAAATGAATTCTTACCTATATTTATGACATTGTAATTTTCTGCACTAAATTTCTTAGGTAAATTCATAGAAGAGTTTTATTGACTTAAAAAGGTACAAGTACACAGGATTTCTGAAAAAAAAAAAAAAACCAAAGGATTCCTTAAAAAGTCATAAAGTTTATTTCTATATAAAAAAAAGTTACTTGTAACTAGTTAATGTTATTATTTTGATAATTCACTTACTATACACTGTCACTTTATTAGGTACACCTTTATAATACCAGGTTGGACACCCTTTTGCCTTAAGAACTGCCTTAATTATTCATGACACAGATTCAACAAGTTGCTAGAAACATTCCTCAGAGATTTTGGTCCATATTGAAATGACAGCATCACACAGTTGCTGCAGATTAGTCAGTTGTACATCCATGATACTATCTTCCCTTCTATCACATCCAAAAGATGTTCTATTGGATCTGGTGACTGTGGAGGTCATTTGGGTACAGTGAACTCATCGACATGTTCAAAAAAACAGTTTGAGATAGTTTGAGCTTCGTGACATGGCATGTTATCCTGCTGGAAGCAGCCATCAGAAGTGGGTGCACTGTGATCATAAAGGGATTGACATGGTCTGCAACAATACTCATGTAGGCTGTGACATTTAAAAGATGTTCAGTTGGTACTAAGGAGCCCAGTGTGTTCAAAGAAAATATCCCCCACACCATTACACCACCACCAGCAGCCTGAACCGTTGATACAAGAAAAGATGGATCCATGCCTTCATGTTGTTTACACCAAATTCTGACCCTACCTGCAAAATGCTGCAGCAGAAATTGAGACTCATCAGACCAGCCAACGTTTTTCCAATCTTCTGTTGTCCAACTTTATTAGCCTGCACAAACTGTAGCTTCAGTTTCCTGTTCTTAGCTGACAGGAGCGGCACCCAGTGTGGTCTTCTGCTGCTGTAGCCCATCTGCTTCAAGGTTCAGCATGTTGTGCATTCTGAGATTTTCTTCTGCATATCTTGGTTGTAACATGAGGTAATTTGAGTTACTGTTGCTCTCCTATTAGCTCGAAGCAGTCTGACCATTCTACTCTGACCTCTGGCATCAATAAGGTATTTTCGCCCAGAGAACTGCCACTCACTGGATATTTTCTCTTTTTCTGACCATTCTCTGTAAAGCCTGGAGATGGTGATGTGGGAAAATCTCAATAAATCAGGAGTTTCTGAAATACTCAGACCAGCGCAAATGGCACCAACGATCCCACATTCAACTAGCAAAATGGGGTAAAGAAAGTTTAAAGAGATATAGCCTTCAGATGAAAAGTATTAACAGGGCGGTGTTTACTCAACTCAAACGTGATTTGGCAACGTTTAATTGTGATTGTCACGCTACCTACTGCGTTTTGTGGACATTTGCAACTTGCCGTGCATTTGTGGTATTAATCTTTATTTGTTTATTCCTCGTTCTGTGGCCCAGATTGGGAACCACTCATCCACACACATACAGCACAAATAAATAAAGTACCAAACAGGCTTCTTCTATGCTGCAGTGCTTCCTGCTAATAAATTTGATCTGACTGTAAACAGTCATTAGGGCCATTAGACTTATGATGAGCTGCTATTTTACACTAAACAATACTAAAGGTTTCAAAATCCATCATTTACACTGTATACCTCTATCAAGACGCCAAATGGTTAAGAAATAGTTTCAAAATCTATCAAGAATGCAGCTGGACTCTGGAAGATTAGTGTTTATTGTTTATTTTATCCATGCATACACATAAAAAGGAAAGTAAGGACTCTATTAAATTCAACTAAATGATACAATAACCAAGAAATGATTGACCTCTACGCTTTGTATTAAATAAGTAAAATCAAGCAAGTGCAGATGCATTTAAACTGATTTTGAGAACATAAAATCAATGAAGAAAAAAAAGATGCAAATGAAAACGATTTACTGTTGGCTCAAAAAGTCCACACATTTTATCTTCTATGCGGAAATGAAAGCGAGGCCTACGTTAAAGAGGGGCCCAGACTGTGATGATGAGCTGAGTTTCCACATCCACATCTTTTAAATACAGATTTAGTTTCTTAGACTCAGTTAGAAAATGGAAGGAGATCTCCATACACAGAATTTACATATTCATCTTTGACAGTTGGGGGTTATTTGGGGTCCCATTTGGGAGTGATGTGAGAAAGAAAATATCCACTTAGCCATATCACCTCCAGTGATCGGGACTCATAACCCTGGCAATAGGCTGAGAGGGGAGGATAACACTAATATGGCCTCAGATTTCTATGCAGGACTAGTTAATGCTATTTACTGAGGAAGGTAGATGATCGACTGGGGAGCAGAGAGGAGAAGGGAGGGAAGGAGATGGACATTAAGTGGCCTTCGGAGTCTGTGGCCACTGCTTTAAGAGAGCCAATTACCAGGCTAATGGAGTTAATGCCAGAGATGAGATGAGCTTGGGAGATGAGAGGAGAGAGAGGATAGCGGGGGGCAAGGAGGGGGGAGCCTGACAGTGAGACAAACTGCAGCAGAGAGAACGATTAGTGTTTGTTAATCTGATGGGCAAATCATTAAGCATCAAACATTACTGCAGCACATCAGGAGGAAAGAAACCAAAACGGGGATGCAGGGCCAAGGACACACGGACGAGATCTGTCTCGGTTTCATGATCCGTCATGTTAGGCTGAAGATTAAAAGTGTGATCTCCGGGCTTATAAACGATTTAGCCAATTACCAACGTTATCTAAAAACGCTTTAATTTGCCATTCAGAGCTGCAACAGGGGCCCTTGGAGCCGTCAATGAGGGTGATTAGAGCCCAGATTGCAGCTTCGAAAAGGTCCCAAACAGCTGCTGTCAGAGTGACTTGGAGATGTCAACGCAGGAAAAAAACTCCACTTCAGAGGCTGGCATCTGATTAGAGAGGAGAGGAGAGGAGAGGAGAGGAGAGTAGAGGAGAGGAGAGGAGAGGACAGGAGAGAGTAGAAGGGAAGAAGGGAAGAAGAGAAGAAGTGGTTGAGATTAGAAAAGAGAGCAAAGAAGAGGTGGAAAACCTGAGTTGGTCGGCTGCCAGCAAGCTCAGTGTGACAGGGAAGGCCCATCTGCGCTCCCCGACACTCAAGATGGCAGATGTAGAAGCAGATTGATTTTCATTCAGCTGTCATGATACACAAGTGGAGAAAAAAAAAAACACACTCACGAGCACACACACACACACACACACACACAATCATGGTGTTTGAGAGCTCTGTCAAGTGCCTGGGCTGCTGTTGGCTGTCGGTCTGCCAAGCTGTTTCTCTCCTTCCTGTCATTTCCTCATTCTCTTTCCCTCTCTCTCTCACGCTCTCTTCCTCCCTCTGTCTCTCTCTCAACGAGTGCTAGAAGCATCTAAACACCACATCTGGCGCTCAAATTAAATCATTTACAGTCCATAGAGAGAAGCGGCGTTTAGTGACAATACAGCCGGTGGGGAATCAGCGTGTTTTCTCTAAGCTCTGACACCAATCGTCTCCTCTGGCATCTGATTAGATGTCATTGCGGAGCTGTTCAGATGCGCGAGACGTGTTTTCTTGCTTGCACGCTATAAATCAGAGGGTTGAAAATGTCATGGAGGGAGCTGATCATCTGCTGGCGTCGCCTCTGACACCTGCACTCCTTTCTCTTCATGTCACGGCTTCCATCTGCGGGTCTGTTAACTTCAGCAGATTTTATTTTTGTTGCATGATGTTTTCTCTTTCTACTTTCACAAACGTTTACAAGGTCACCTATGTGCTGGCTTGAAAATTCATGGGGTAATTCAAAAATGTTGTAATATAGCAGTGAGTCACCGCAGTCTTTCAAAGTCATCTTCCACCGAAAAATAAATAAATAAATAGATTAACAAACTGCAGGTGGAGCTGCTGGCAGTATCAGTCAACTCCCAGTTTACATAGAGTAAAAATACTAATAGACCCAAGGATAATTAGAGCCAGTCAGACTGTATCAACCCAGACAGATCTTAACAGAAAGAGCACTGGCTACCAATTAAAAAAAAATAATAATACATGTCATTTACTTGTTCATACTCTTTGTGTCATGTCAAAGACCACATTTTTTCTGTAATGATGATCATGTGCTAAAAGATCTACAGACAGTTGCAGCAATATAACTACCAACTGAGTGAATCCAAGAAGAGCTCTAAACTTAACATATTTCCATAAAAGTCAGAGACAGAACCTGTATTTCTACCGTCTGAATCTACCATAAAATCCTGCACGCCCATTAGCTCTATGTGCAGGTCAAGATTTTTGTCTTAAGCCAAATCTCAGTGCAAGTTAGGCCTCAGGCACACAAGCCTGGAGACCAGTCAGCGATGTGTACTATCTGACTGGTTGGTGAGTGGTTGCTGGAGCTTGGAGGCTGTAGCAATGTGAAATTGGTCACAAAGAGGATGCTGTACCAAAAACCTCCTTCGGATTGCTGTGGCTGCTAGAGGATTGCCATTGTCAACCACAGTTTGCACGGAAGATGCCAACTTCACTGCAAACACTCACTTACTTACCACCGAGCAGTAGTGAAACTTAAAAAAGTGCTACACAAAGTTGGAAACAGAGACTGTTTGTCCTAAAAGTTAAAGTTCCACTTTTAGAAATGTGTTGAATGCAGCTCTGAAGCACAAATTTTACTTTGAGGGTGTCTGCAGACAAGTCAGCATCTTCCACGCGAACTATGAGGGATGGTGGTTGGTGGTTGCCAGGAGGTCACCAACCGGTATCTAAGCCTACGTGACTAGGGCATTTGACATGTATCTATAAAAGGTGAGGACTGTTATGTCACCTATTGGTATGTGAAATCTCACGGTGCATTTTGGCACAATATCATTGCCTGTAAAAGAGATCATAATTTGCAAATGTGTCATTCTACACCATTAAAAAAAAACTTGAACCTAGCGATTGAGCTCATAATCTCATCAGGAAATTATTTGGTGAGGTCATAAATCAAGTGAGCAGTAGGATTATTTTCGCATATATTACTATAGAAACTGGACTTTTTTTTTTTTTTTAAACTAGAAAGACTGCCCCCTGCTGGCCACTAGAAATTGAGCCGTTTTTAGACACTTATGCACTGGCTTCACTATTTAGTCCCAGAGGCTACATCCACTTTTATGTATCTCCAGCGCTGACAGTGTAGGAAGCTATGTGGGAAGTTAAGGTCAGGGTAGATGAGCATGGAGTGTGTGTGACTTTCATTCAGGTGAACAGAGTTTCCATCTTACTACAGACATGTAATTAACCGACATGCAATTAATCCTGTTTTTATTAACAACAATCCACAATTTTCTCTGACCGTAATCAAGTGGTTTAACCCTAATCATACCATATTCATAGTTTATTTGGCATAACCACATTCTTTCCCAAACCTTTTACAAACCTTTTGCAGCTGCTATTCAAAAATATTGTGGAGAGCAAAGAGAAGCCTGTCGTTCAGTGTAATATGGTTTTACACCATTGTCTGTTTTACATTTTTTTTTTTTTGTCTGGCAATAGGTTTGGTAAGAGACCATTGCTCAGCATGGATTGAATATGTCTTTGCATTACTCTTCAGTACAATATTACCCATTTTGTTGTGCAAGGAAAGGGTTATTTCACGTTCTCTGGTAAAAGCAAATCACAGTTTCTGCAATGGCTATAGAGTGCAGCCACAATAGTGTAATTAAGTGTCCCTGAATGTCATCTACTGAACTAAGTTCGTTCAATATAAATACTCTTTTGAACAGTTCTTAAAACCTGCAACAGATAATAAGAAAAACAAGCCAACCCCAGCTTTTTACTGACATTTTGTGATCCATTTCATAATGGTTTTCAAATGTTTCTTTGGTTTGGTACACTTTAAAAGGTCCATCTTGATAGCTGTTAGTTCCAAAAGACTCTATATATTTATCAGAATAAGATATGCAAGAAGGCAATGAGGCGAGGTCGGTCCATTAGCATCAAGAAGAATTCCATTTGATTTCTGAAAATGATTCAAATAAGATTGTTCAAATCGGAGTGCAGTCATGCCAATCCATTAGCAGCCTATCTTAGGAAAACAAGATTTCAGGACTCAATAAAAGACTAAATGACTTGTTAAGACAGAGATTTACTTCATAAAAGGTATCATGGCAATTCAGTCCCACTAAAAGCACAAAAAAAACACACTCTCACATGACAACTGCTGTGCACAATATGTCCACACACTCTAAAAGTGAACAATAATGACCACCGTGGCTCTGTCAATCAGCTGATAGTGACACTAATAAAACATTCCACTCTCTGCTAATCACATTCAGCTGTCATTAACCACTGCTCTGTCAATGACTAATTCAGGATTAATAAAATCATAAAACATTTCTTCTTCTTCTTCTTTTTTTTTTTTTTTTAAAGAATTCAGAAACATGGTTTTAGAGATTTTGGGAAGCATGATAGAAGACTATTGACTTGTAGCTTAGCCTGGGAATGTACTGACTCCTGTGAAATCCCTATAAAATGCGAGACTGGTGGTCATCCATCATTACAGTCAGACAGCAGAGGCCTTTGTTTGTCCAGCACCGGCCAGCACTGGACTGGTCTGGCTAACAGAGAGACTGTAATGTGTGTGCGTATGAGAGAGTCTGAGAGAAAGACAGCTGAAACAGAAACAGTATGAAACAGAAAGCAGTGTGAGAGTGTGAGAGAGGGAGGCAGTTGACCTGGTGTCAATTAGGAGCCCATATCGTTCCATTCCCTGGGGGCGAGGCCGACTCTGAAACATTAAATCATTTCATTCACTTCAAACTGATCCTGCTGTTCCCCCCCACCACCCCCACCCCTCACCCCCTCACACACTGCTTGTGCATGAAATCTTCCACTGCCTGCTGCTTTGGCGACATTTTCACTAAACTGTGGATTGGATGAAAGTAGCTTGGATCTCAGAGGCTGTGATACTGCAGCGATGCCTCATTTAGAAGGCAGAGAAGTAAAAGAGCAAAGGAAAGGATGTTTTGGTTATAAGATATTGGATGAACCTTCTGGTTTTGCTTAATTCAGGGGACAGTGGGAATGCATTAAATCTACCACAAGTTTATTTTAAATATACAGTATTTCCGAGCAGTATCTATTCCAAATTTACACTGCAAAGAGACGATGGTGGCATAAATGACCTCTTAGGATCCAGGATACTTTTGCTTTATGTCAAGTGAATAAACAATATTGTAATGTATAAACAGATAATTGAACAAGAAGCACTCTGAGAGCACAAACAAGGCAGCTCACTCTCTGGGCAGTATTTACTTTTAAAAGAATAGTATTATATTTTGTATTTATTCATTTTGTTTTCTTTGTTCTTTTTAAACTTTAAGAAGTTTGTAGTGCAGTAAAAACAAGTTTAAAGTGCAGGCTTTTGTTATGTAGGAGTGGGTCATGGATAATAGGTATTGATTTGTAAATAAGTGGACATGAATAACTGTATTATATAATATTATACTACAGTATATTTCTAACTAACTAGGCAGCTCATTTTCTTTCTCTTGACA
>VUQS01073748.1:9368-20735 GCA_015108495.1 Heterochromis multidens
TAAAAAAAAAAGAAGATATTTTTTTTTTTTTTTTTTTTTTTTTTTTCCTCACAGCTTTCAACAGGCTTGCCGTAGTGCAGTAATATATGTGCGAGAGCGCGTGAGCATGATGGAAACACCCCGTGTGGAGCATAGCTGCTGCTCACTTGGCTTAAGTTCTGTCTCATACAGAATTTGTGTGTGTGGGCCCTGGTGTGATGTCAGATGCTCCTCGCCAACTCATCTGACAATCATCTCAGTGTCTGCCTTTTTTCTCGTCTTGATTTGTAGCGTATGTCTCTTTCTTTCACAGCTACTTTTATTCCTGTTTTCAGAATTGAAGAAAAGGTACATCTGAATAAAGGACAAGCTCTCCCAAAGCAAGAGGAAGAGGTTTGATTTAGACAGTGATGGGGACATTAATTTGACAGGCTGTCTAATGGCTCTCCTTTTTATCGCAGTTTTTTTCTTGACTCTGATGATCCCACATTGAGCTGACAAAAAAATTATTTGCTGCTTAACTTATGAAAAATCAGTGCCCATTTCCTTGGTGTATCTCACATTACCAGCCAATGACATGGGTTTTTTATGACTCATATGTATGATACATTAGTGTGACCTATAAATATTTAAATATGTTGTGATACAAACCTCAATAATGTCCAATTTATTTGATTTTTAAAAAAAAAAAATTATATTGTTATAAATACTTGAGGCAAGAAGGCACTCTTGGAAAACACCAATGCTTACAGATGAAATACTTGCCCGATCTTCTCTCCAGCAAATATGCTCCATGTAAAGGAGAAGGAAAAGAGGAAAACTGACCCAATAAAATGCTCTTTTGCTAACCCGTTGTTGAGCTGATAGAAACTTTATTTGGAGATGTATTCAGTTACCACCAAATTAATGTTGGGGACAATTTTAAGTAATCAGAAAAGTGGTAGGGACGTATCATGACCATCCCTGCCATAAATTATGCCCAGATTCTGGAGACATAAGATAAATACGGTATTTATGCCAAAGGTTGTAAATCATAATGAGCAAGAAGAATTAACTGTATCAGGTGATAAAGTCAAACAAAAAACAAGGAGAGCTGCTGCAACAGGCTGCCACTCAACAGGAAAAATGCTTTGTGCTACAGCAGGCACACTTAGATTGGTGGAAGCAGATCTGAGATCTGTTAAAGACAATGAAATGGAAACACTTTATGAAGCTTCTTATAATTGATTACAGTACTGTGGAAAAGTCTTGAGCCACCCCTCATTTTTAAAAATATTTTGTTTCCAAGGAGACAGACTTTGTTGAAATTTTTGTAAAGTGGTCTTCAGTAATAGTTCTCCAGGCTTTCTGAAGGTCTTTCAAAGTTTCTCTTTGGACACTGACTACTTGTTCATTAATTTTAGTCCAGTCCTTGTACCTGACCATTTTCAGAGGAATGTTTTTTTTTTTGTTTGTTTGTTTGATTCATAAGCCAGTGTTAAACATTCAAGCATAAAAAGTCACCTAACACGAAGGATGAACCAGTGTTTTGTCTACACATAACAACTTAGCAAAGAATCAATTTTAAATTGTCTTCAGGCACTTTGTTACTAGCAGCCTGTTGCAAAAACACATTTGTTCCCATTTCTTTACTTGAATCTATGAAAAATGCCAAAGATAACACAGCTTGACAGGCATAAAATTGTATGTTTGCACCAAAAGTTGATTTCCAAAGAGCTATGAGCTGAAAACTTGGCATATCTCAGCATGGTGTGCTCTGTGTTCTTAAAAAAAATGAGGAAACTGGACAAGTGCAGGACAAAAGAAGTGGCAGGCTTAAAAACATATCTACAGCAGATAAACAGTATCTGAAAGTCCTGTCCTTAAGAAATGGGGAAAATAATCCAGCAAAGACCTGACACAGGACCTGAAAGATGTCTGATTTTCACTTGATCTGAATCCTCAACAGAAATGATCTCTATGAAAGGGTGACTGTCAAGAAGCCATTCTTAAAGAAGGGAAACGGGGAGAAAAGGTTGAGGTATGCCAAATCACACAAGAACTGGACTGAAACATCAGTGGCAACAGGTCTGCTGGAGTGATGAATCCAAATTTGAAATTTTGGTTCAAATTGTCATCAGTATGTACAGAGGAACAACAGTGAGTGTCTACAGCCATCTGTAAAACATGGTGGAGGATCTGTCATGGTTTGGGGCTGCATTTCAGTCAGTGGTGTTGGGGGTCTTTTAAAAATTGATGGAATCATGAATGCAGAAAAGTACTGTCAGATTTTGATCCACCATGCAATACCATCTGGAAAGCATCTTGATTGGCAACGGCTTCATTTTTCAGCAAGACAATCCCAAGTACACTGTCAGTGCAGTCAAAGCAGACCTAGATAGAGAAACACACAGTGGAACACTTATCAGTCATGGATTGGCCTCCCCAGAGCCCGGACCTCAACATTATTGAAGCAGTGTGGGATCATCTTGACAAAGAACAGAATTAAAGGCAGCCAACATCCAAAGAAGAGCTTTGAATGTCCTTCAAGAAGCCTGGAGAACTATTCCTGAAGACTACTTAAAGAAATGACAAGAAAGCTGCCTAAGAGAGTTCAGGCTGTGTTGAAGAATAAAGGTGGCCATGCCAAGTATTGAAAAGTTTGTTAGAATTGTACAAAGTCTATTTTTGCCTTATATACCATATTTCCATGTATGTTTGCACACATTTCAATAAATCGCTGCACCCATTTCCTGTTTTCTTAGAAAACTTTAAAGAAATGAGGGGTACCTCAAGACTTTTGCACAGTGCTGTGTATCCAAACACTTTCAAATATCTGCTCTAGGTATCATTAGTATAAACAGAGCCATTCACAAAAGTATTCCTGCATAAAATCACCCACTTTGAATGTTATTTGTCTACTGAACGGGCATTATCACTGGTAATCAGCTCCAAACCCCAGTCGGTTATTTTAGTCTCTAAAGTAGCTTGAGGGTTAATGGAGTCAATGCACTGACAAAACCATTGTGGAAAAATTATTATATATGAGATACAAGAGTAAATATACTATATGCCAAGATTTCCAGTCTAGTTTGTATAGACCCATCTAATTTAAACTTTAAACTTTACTGTTGATACTGGGGGTGATTCAGCTTGCTTGACAGCATATTAGCATGGTCATGGTAGCTGCTAGCAGTGACAGAGTCAGAAATGTGTTAATGTTTACTTGTACATTTTAAAAGAAAAGTCAAACAGAAAAATATGTACTAAAAATACAGGTACTGGTGGCAAGACCTAAGAGACCTGTGTGGTGTCTGGCAGCTCTAATGACCTGGTCTGGTGACTGTCCTCACAGTGCTTGGCAGAAAAATGAGAAAAGAGAGAAGCAGTGGTGTGTCTCCAGTCTTGAATGAAGTCAGTACACTTTTCTGTAGGCTCTGAAGCATAGATTGAATTTTAACATATCCCTGTAGTGGACAGGGGATACCAAATAATAAAAATAAAAATGTGGGTTTCCATAAAGAAATATTTGTGTAACATAGTGTTCATAGAATGAAGTTACCCTGTGTAATTAGTTTATTTATTTTGACAGTCTAAGAAGAAATACTGTTTAATTATGGCCCTCCTGGCAGAGTGCACACAGCTCTAACAATCTCTGATGTTGCAGGTGGCACTAGCCCACAGATTTCTTTTCCTCATTAGGATGATTTTACCTTTTACTGCCAGGTAAGGTTTAGACTAAAACCTTTGCTCCAGGCGAGACTTGAACTCACAACCTCAGCATTGCTCTGCTGAATACTGCTATATAAGTACCGCACGCTAACCGATTGCACCATGTACCTGTCATAAATCTCCAAGATGATGACATGTAAAATATGTAAAATCCACTAAAGTTCATCTTGCAGCATGGCAATGATCCCAAACACAGTATCAACGCAGTAAAAGCATACCTGGATAAAAAACACACAATGCAACGCAGCCATGGACTGGCCTCCCCAGAGCATTATTGAAGCAGTGCGGGATCATCTTTACAGAGAATGGAACAAAAGGCAGCCAACATCCAAAGAAGAGCTTTGAATGTCTTTCAAGACACCTAGAGAAATAAAGCTGGTCATACCAGCTCGCTCATTAGAATTGTACAAACTCTGTTTCTGCCTTATGTACTGTGTTCCTATATGTTTGCACATGATTTTAAAAATTGCTGCATCTATCTCCCATTTTCCTGACAAAATATAATAAAATGAGGCCTGGCTCAAGACTTTTGCAGAATAAAATGTGTGGTGTGAGGCATGAGCATATTTGTTTCCCTTTAAACTGACAAAATTATACCTAACTACAGTGCTTGAGTACAGGTGTGCACACGAGCTGTTTGGTTAATTATCTCAAACACCAGAATGGGAGGGAAATGCGTTGTCATTGACTTTGAATGTGTTGGTAGTGCCAGATGGTTTGAGTTTTTCTGAAACTACTGATACCCTGGGAATTTCCCCAAAACAGTCTCTAGCATTACTTTAAACAAAATGCTTTGCTCTGGTGACCAATTGGAGCTGACAGAAAGTTATCACTAACTTTGGTGAACAGAAAAGCATCCCAGAATGAAAAACATGTTCAACAGCAGAAGGCTATGCTGGGCTCCCCTCCTGTCAGCCACAGAGACAAATGTGAGGCTGCAGTGGGCACGAGCTCACCAAAACTGTCCAGTTGAAGACTGGGAAAATGTAGTCTGGTCTGGTGAAGCGCAACTTCTGCTGAGGCACGCAGATGGTGGGGCCAGAATTTAGCACTAACTGTACAAATCCATGGACCCAACCTGCCTCATGTCAACAGTCCAAACTGGCCGTAGTTTAATGGTGTGGGGATAGTTTTCTTGGCACGGATTTAGACTCTTAATAGGAATCAATTTAACTATTGCTGCTGACCATGCGCACCCCTTTATGGCTAAAATGTTTCTAATGCCTACTTCAAGCATGATAACCCAAGCAATAGGCAAGCAGGCAAAAGCAATTTAAAGTTTATTGAGGATTTGACAGTTATTTCTTTAGCAGTCTTTGTCATTGTGAATAAGATCAAGAGATACGATCAAACCACAAATTTGGGCAAAAATGGTTCATCCTTTTTGATTTCATCAGACTTTTTTTCTTGTTTCTGAAAACCAATCAGTTCAGTAATCAATTGGCCTGTCTGTTTAATATTATTCCAAATACATGCAGATTTCCATCAGAATGATATTCCTTTCCATTTACAATGATGTAATCTCTGATCTTGAGATATCAGAGGAAGTCTTTCTCTTTCAAGAATGTAAGTGCAGTGAATGTGTTTAAAAACCACAAGCCATTATCATGAGCTATAGTGCAGTAAGCTGTTATGTCTTGATGTGCCAAGTACCTTTTTGTACTGATTGTGTAGCCAGAGTTGGGGGTCACGTGATGCTTAGAGGCTGAACTCTTACAGTTTGTGGCCTCCTTCAGTTTTGTTCCCATGCTTTTAAAGAAAATGTAGCTATTTCAGCTCAGTGCAGCAGGACAACAGCAGATATCAATGAGCTGAGGGATCAGGGCACCTGACCTCAGTCTGTTCAGCTTTTGTGGTTTGTTACTGCTGAAGGGAAAAGCAGAAACAGAAGTGAATATGTCTGATATACAGACCATCGCCAAAGAGGATACCACAAGTAAGATAATGTCTGATTGCAACTAAAGATTAAAGCAGACCTAATTTGCTCATTTCCAGCTTCATATTTTTATTCTTGGACTCCAGTAGAGCAGCTTTGCATAATTCACAGTACAAAATGGGCCTTGGTGAAGCCCCTCAGTTCATGCTCTGCTCCTTAATAGCTCCTTTCCTTTTAAAGACTTTTAAAACCATTTTTATGTTTCTGTAATGGTTAAGCCACCTGTATGTGCAAACTCTTTAATCAAAACAATATTTTTAATGTTAAAATATTGTTTTTGTTGTTATCCATGAATTTTCAAATTTACTGTTTTGCAAAAAAGTAGAAAAAAATAGTAAACCGCATGATCATTTTTTGATTAAGATGCCAAATTATTAGTTATTTACTTGCATTCCTGAGCAGAAAAATTAGCTTTAGTGGTTGAATGTTATGCTTGATTAATTTCTCATTTCTTAGAGAAGTCCAGTGTGCCGGCTCAAATTTAGGCATAAAAACATGAATTCACTTTGACATTCCTCACTCCTGTTCAAAATGGCAAAACATCAAGAAGTCACTGAAAAGGAAAGAGTCCACAAGAGACAAAGTGTTCTCATAATGTGGTCAAATATGCTTTGGAGTCGATTGCCGAGACTAGTACTTACAAAATGCGTCAAGGAAGAGGCAGAAAATAAAAGCTGACTGAAGCAGATGTAAGGCACCACAAGATTTTAGGTACTGGAGACAGAAGGAAGACCACTGCTGATTGTAATGCAGAGATAAATGCTTCTAGAAGGTCTCCAGAATGACCATAAGGAGACAACTGAACAAACTAGGCTTAAAGGGAAGAATAGCTGCTAAGAAGCAATTATTGAAGCTGGCAAAAACATCCAGAAATGCTGGATACACACTGTAGTGTAGATGACTGGAAAAAAGTATTATGAACAGATGAGTCCAAATTTGAACTCTTCGGTCAGCATCGTTATATTTAAGTCAGAAAAGCTGGAGACTGCAGTGCTAGATGCACTGCACCCACAGTGAAACAAGGTGGATTTTTCATTATGGTATGGGGTTCCATTTCTAGAGATGATATGGGCAAATTAGTGAAAATCAACAGTATCATGAACAAGAAGGCATACTAGAAAATCTTGGTGCATCATGGAATCCCTTATGGACTGAAACTGATTGGTTCATATACCAACAAGACAGTGAATCCAAGCAAACTTCAAAGCTATGCAGAGACTTTTTTACCAAGAAAAAGGAATCTGGAGTACTGCAACTGGTGGACAGGCCAAGTCAAAGTCTGGACTTGAATCCTACTGAACAGATTTAGGATTTAGAAGATAGATCGCACAAAAGTTTCACCCAAAGCAATTTTCTGGGAACAGCTGGAAACTATTTGGAACTTGATAACAAAAGAGACTGTTGAATACACAATGCCAGCAAGAATGTGAGCTGTTATCAAGGCCAAAATACAAAGTATTTTAAGTTTATGTAAGTTTATGTGTGAATAAGGACTAATAAATAACAATATAATTTTTAGTTTACCAAGTTTTTGACAGATTTCTAAAGTATTTGTGTTTTTTTCTTTTTATGAAAGGTGGTCTAATGTGTTAAGCACTGCATGACAGAAAATAAGGAAAAGCATCATTTATCCCCTTTCAATATACTACACGATTTTCTATTTAATCTTCTGAATGGTTGGCATCAGACTTGGTGAAGCTTAAAAGGAAGACTCTCCAAAACAGCACTGCCTAATTTTTGGCTTGTCATCATTTAAAGTAAAACAAAATAAATAAATCAAGCAATTAGAGACCTGAAGTGGGTGTATGAGTGAGAGTCCCAATCAAAACAGCAAAAATGAGGTGTCATGAAAAATAAAATGTTTTTCACTGTTTATAAATGCCAGTCTGCTGATGGTGCTGGAAGAAAATTTGATGACGTCATTAGGGTACATCCTTGGGATACCAAAAAGTATCTGATCGAAATTTCAACAACACATCAAATAGCTGTCGCGATAGATAATCTAGACCAGAACAGTAGAATAACCTTTAATCAGCAGATAGTCTAATGTGGTTAACAAATCTAACAAAAATCCTCTTTCCAGCCACTTTTTTAGTCTGTATCCTCCTCTTGTTCTTCTAAAAGCATATTCATCATGTGGACACCTTTTCAAGAGAGTCATCTAATGTCTTTTTTTGATTTGTACCTGCTTTTTTTTGTTTTTTATCAAGGAATCCTTCAGCATCCCCTTCATGCTGTCTCACCCATCCCTCTTGCATCATGATAGCCCACTTGAACTTTCCTCAGCAACAACAGATCATTTGTTGTCGCTCTAGGAGCAGACAGAAGAGACACAAGACCTCTGCAATAACATATGTGCAACACACCGCTCCAACTGTTAATGAAGCACACACCAGAGGGAGTGTAAATAGAGGAAATTGGGGCAAAATGAGAGACAAAACACTGGAAGAAAGTGGGATGTAAGGAGCAGGAGGCTGAGTGTAAGAAGAAGGGTGTTAAATGGAGGGTGGGTGTGACTCATCAGGAGAAAATTGAAATCTGAATCCCTCATTGAGGAAGCTGTTTACATGAGGAACTTGACTATCCCTTTAATCAAGCATTAAATGGGCATAAAATGTCTCTGTTATTATTAAGGCAATTTTTTTCCGATGGGGCATATTTCAAAACATCAATCCCCCAGCCTACTCTAAACCTACCCATCAGTCACAGCAGAGCATCCCTGGGGCTAATCCAGTCTAGCACTGATCCATTATTATCTCAAGAGCTTCATAGCTAGGATGGATAAAATCCATTTTCTTTTAAATAAAGGAAAATATTTCACACACCACTGTCCCTAATTGTAGACTTATATAATAAAACAATGTTACCCTTTTTAATTTAATTGCATTAATTGTCTTACAAATTGCAAATTCCTTTCACATCAGGTAGACATGCAACAACATACACTCACCAGATACTTTAGTAGGTACACCTCGCTCATACCAGGTTGGACCCCCTTTTGCTTTCAGAACTGCCTTAATTCTTCGTGGCATAGATTCAACAAGGTGCTGGAAATATTCCTCAGAGATTTTGGTCCATGTTGACATGATAGCATCACACAGTTGCTGCAGATTTGTTGGCTGCACATCCATGATGTGAATCTTCCGTTTCACCACATCCCAAAGGTGCTCTGTTGGATTGAGATTTGGTAACTGTGGAGGCCATTTGAGTAAAGTGAACTCATTGTCATGTTCAGAAAACCAGTTTGAGAGGATTTAAGCTTTGTGACATGGTGCGTTATCCTTTTGGAAGCAGCCATTAGACGATGGGTACACTGTGGTCACAAAGGGATGGACAACAACACTCAGGTAGGCTGTGGTGTTGAAAAGATCAGGGGCCAAAGAGTGCCAAGAAAATATCCTCCACACCATTACACCACGACTACCAGCCTGAACTGTTGACAGAAGGCAGGATGGATCCATGCTTTCATGTTGTTTAGACCAAATTCTGAACCTTCCTTCTGAATGTTGCAGTAGATATCGAGACTCATTAGACTAGGCAACATTTTCCCAATCTTCTGTTGTCTAATTTTGGTGACTCTGTGTGAATTGTAGCTTCAGTTTCTTGTTCTTAACTGGCAAGAGTGGCACCCATTGTGGTCTTCTGCTGCTGTAGCCCATCTGCTTCTAGGTTCAATGTGTTGTGCATTCAAAGAAGCTCTTCTGCAGACCTTGTTTATAGCAAGTGGTTATTTGAGTTACTGTTGCCTTCCTATCAGCTCAAAGCAGTCTAGGCCATTCTCCTCTGACCTCTGGCATCAACGAGGCATTTTCACCCAGAGTGTCACTGGACACTTTCTCTTTTTTGGACCATTCTCTGTAAACCCTAGAGATGGTTGTGTTGGAAATTTGTGGTAGATCAGCAGTTTCTAAAATACTAAGATCAGCCTGTCTGGCACCAACAACCATGCCACGTTCAAAGTCACTTAAATCACCTTTCTTTCCCATTCTGATGCTTGGTTTGAACTTCAGCAGGTCATCTTGACTATGTCTATATGCGTAAATACACTGAGTTTTTGGCATGTGATTGGCTGATTAAATATTTGTATTAACGAGCAGTTGAACAGGTGAACGTAAAAAAGTGCTTTCATTTGCTGTCATTTTTCTGATCCAGATGACGATAAATCCAGTATTCACTCTGCTGTGTTATTAGTGTTTATGTGGTATCCACCATCTCCTGAGAAAAATGTCCCTTTCATTAATAAGATGTTTGACTTTCTTGCTGAAAACAGGTGCCTGCTGCAGGTTTAAAAAAAGAGTCACCTTGAAGGGCACTTGAAGAGAACAGTTCTCTTCAAAGGCCAATGGCCTGTCTCCCAATTTTAAATGCAGTGATCCAGATCAGCACCAAAATTTAATGGATTCTTCCTTTGCCTGCACTCCACCTCTGCACCAAGTGTCATCTCAGCTCCTGGCTTGGCAGAGGAGCAAGAGTTGTGAGACAGGACCTTACATTTAATGTGCAGGCTGTCAAACCAAGATGATCTAAAAAAAAATGTTCAAAGGCTGCACAGAACAGCATGCAGAGATGTGTTTTAATTCTGTGTGCTGTCAGCAGCATGAGCAATCTTAAAAATACTACCCTTACAAATACTGATTCAGACTGGTTGGATTTGGGGTAACACTATCCACCAGAGAGAGCAGAGGATCCGACTTATTTCAGTCTACTACTCTCTTTCAACAAAGCAGAAACATAACAGTTCTGCAGACACATGCATACAACAGCCGCCCTGCAGAAACAGGCTGAGGAGAGAGGACGGGTAGGGAGTGACAAATTACCTCTCCTCACAATGCCCTGCTACAATAGAGCTGCCTGAGAACAAATAATGAATAAATAAAGTTCTCCGAGATCGAATGAGGAGACCAATTTGTGAAGCAGCAGCTTTTGTGTGTGTGTGTGAACAAAGGGCCTTGTGGTTGTCTCACAGATTGAAACAACCACAGGTGGGACCAGGCGCACAAACAAAGCAACTCCAAGCAGATTTCTGTCCTCAGAGTAGATAGACTATACCTGCAAAAGAACCCCCTCAAAGGACTCAAAAATATCTAATCTTAGCTTTCTTGACAATATCTTTTAATGCTTTAACAATGCACAAGGTCAGCGTGAAATCAGTTTGATCATACCTTATGCTCTTCAAGAGCCCTCCTCTGCAGCTTCTCTGCTCTCCACACGTAATGATGCATCAGAAGTGAGGTGTAAAATTTAAAAAAAAGAAAGGAGGAAAAAAAGCATGGAGCACAAGGGTAATGGAATTAACAGCATGAGGTTGGATTGGATTTCATCAAAGAGAGGAAGGGAAAGGTTAGGGCATTGATTGATGTTGTAAGTGTATGTAGACTTTCAAAGACTCTCGCTCTTCCTCTACTCCATATTTCATCCGTTTCCTTCAGGCTGTTTTTCTCTGGCAACAAGGGAAGAGTTCAAGCCCAGGGCGAATGGGCAGCTTTGCCCCTGATTGTGTACTGAAACTTTTCACCACAAAATGCTCAAACAGCAAAGAAAACTGACAATTTCTTTCTTTCTTTTTTTTTTTTTTTAAATCTTGGACATGATTACTTATGTATACAAAGTGTTTAGACAGTCTGCAAGCAACATAATTCATTTACTTTTCAATCTGACATTCCAGTCTAGAAAATGTAAGTTTCATTGCGGTGACTGGGTGCAAGGGAGGACTAGAGATGTGGGCGGCATGAAAGGAGGAA
>VUQS01073748.1:20755-43203 GCA_015108495.1 Heterochromis multidens
TGAAAGGAGGAAAATTAATGTCCCTGAAATGAAAGTGAATCAATATGGTTGCCCGAGGACGTGAAAAAGGTGGAATGAGAGTTGGGGCGGAGGGGAGGGTGTTGAAATAGAGTTGGAGCGAGATTAATGGTCGTTTAAAAAGGAACAGTATTCATCAGCAGCAGTCGGCTTCAGGTGCAGAACGGCATCAGTGTGCATGTATGTGAGAATGGAAGCTAATTCTGCAGTCAGTTTACAATTTCTCTTTAATTTTCTAACTTCCTCTCATGACTCTCTCAATAAATGGCTGCCCAACCATAATACTGATTACTTTGTATTTCACTGCAAATGAGCCTCAATCTGTTGTCTTCATTAAAACTCTACTCACCTTCACATAAACACACACAGGTGGTGATCCAACAGCACCACCTGCAGGTTTTTAGAAACATATCACTGGTGTCAAGGAGCTTTAATCTCCTAATTTCACAAGTAAATGCACACTGTTAACGAAGAAATATTTTATTAAGTTTAAAAATATTCAGTTTCCACCTTCACATGTACAAAATAATACCTCTGAGCTGTTACAAAACCACTTCACAACCCTACAGGCTGCAAACAGAGTGAATGCTCCTAATAAATAATCAATAAAAAGTAAAAGAAATTCAGCAGGAATAGGAGTCACACCCTCGTGGATACATTCACACAAGCATGGGCCTAATACACATGTGTCTGACTATCACTTGCACTTGTATGTGAGCTGTTTCCGGTGGTAATGGATCCACGCTGGAGCGGCAACAAGCCCGGTCAGGTAGCCGATCAAAGAGCCAAAACTGCAGGAAACAGGCCAAACCTACAGGAAGAGGAAGAAGAAGAAAAGTGAGTGTGATTATTCACTTGAACACCCCAATGCTGCTCCGATACATCAAGAGAACCTGAACCACTAGTCAGTCTGTCAATTTGAGTTACGCTCCAATTACCTCTGTCTCTAATTTGCATTTTCCTTCAGTCATTTTAATCAGAATTCCCTGTGCAATTATAACCTTAATGTTTTCCTTTTTCCATTAAAAACAATCTAATTCATTATTAATTTGCTGATTACTCTGCCCAGTACTAAAAAATCATCGTGATGGGGAATTTGGAAGTTAAAAACTGAAATCAGCTACAACAAAATGTGTAATTTATACCAGCTTCTCTCACTCTGACAGGTGCCACATGTACTTCATGCAGGTTAGTGCCCAGTATCATCTTCTGGTCCACTTAATAGTCTACTTTAAGTTTAATATTTATCTATGTTCTCACCATAACTGTTACATTCCCTTAATAGCCTCTCATTTTATTCATGCTTTTGAAAGACAAACTTTATTTCTGTCACCATTCAGCAATAGTCTGATGTTGCTGTTATTAATACATGTGTATTCTAGTTGTTTGTGTCCTCAAAAAACACACAACACTTTTTTTCTGTTGAGTTTTTCTTCTTTTTGTTCTTTCTATAACATTTTTGCAACTCAACCACCAACAAAGCAGAACAGTAGCCAATTAAGGTCATTTTAAAGGTATTCATAATGCTAATAATGAAATCACAAGGACCTGGACCTCCACCTCCTCCTGAACCAGTGGCATTCATCTAGTTGAAACTGGTAATTTACAAGTCATTGCAGTTAAGAGAGAATCCAGCCGTCATATGAGCAAACCTCAGAAAAATCTATGAGAGGTTTTACAGGAAACATGGTTTAAATGTTCATGTTATTTCCCTGGTCTTAACAGCAAAAACTGAAACATGGATGGAAAACATTTCCACATACATTAGAGGTCCAGTCAGACCCTCACTTACAAAGCAAGAAATGTTATTCATACTTTTTGCAATAAATTAAATTTGACATTTGATTGCCTGTGGTGTAGTGGTTAACAAATTTGCCTTAAATGCAAAACATCCCTGGTTTGAGACCAGGAGGAAACACAAACCCAGCCTTGGGGTCACAAGCTGTTGTACTCCTAATCCCGGTCCCAAGCCCAGATAAATAGGAGGGTTGTATCAGGAAGGGCATCTGGCGTAAAATCTGTGCCAAATTAAACATGTGGATCCATCTGCTGTGGCGACCTCTTGGGAAACAAAAAGTACTGAATGTACCTTTCATTGCCAACTAATTTGGTTACTAAGTGCCACAGCCAGACTACTGACTGAGCCAAAAAAGAGAGATCACATTACTCCAGTTTTACCAGCTCCCTGTGCATTACAGAATCCAGTATAAGGTGGCACTGTTTGTCTTTAAAGCCTTCAAATGGTCTTGCATCTGCATATGTGATAGATATGCTGTGTCCATACGCTCCCTTTAGGTCTGCTTCCCAATCATTTTTGACCATGCCACGGCTGAAGCTTATTTAAAGGGTTTTGTGTTTTTTCTGTCGCTGCACTAAGACTCCTAAGACTAAAGACTGCCTTTAAATCAAAGCTGAAGACAACTTTTTTGTCAGGCTTTTAGAAACTGCTGATCTCTGGAACTATGGTTGGAGGACAGTTTGTTCTTGTGTTATTTTTATTTAAATAATATGAATGTGTGTAGAGGAAATATTAGCAACACTTTTTTCTGTTTTTATTGTAAAGCATATTGGTTTTAAATGTGGCATTTAAATAAAATTCACTTACTTACTAATTACTTTTCATTTCTGTACTGTTACACTGCCTCCCTATATGATAATATCAGCACTGTAGACCTATTGTGCAGTCTGCAAGAGGCTTTTCTCATTTCTCTAATTTTTGCCTCCTGTCTGTGACCCAGAAATCTCAGTGCTGAAGGATGTCTCAATTCCTAAAGCCTCCTCTGTCCGCCAGAGAAGAGAGGAGACTTGCCTGAGGAGGCGTGGCACACAGGTAGAATGTGTGTCTTTTATCCTATCTCCCTCTGCTCTCTTCTCTGTCCCCTTACCCCCAACCAGTCATGGCAGATGGCTGCCCCTCCCTGAGCTCCTGGAGGTTTCTTCCTCTTAAAAGGGAGTTTTTCCTTCCCACTGTCACCAAGCGCTTGCTCATAGGGGGTCATCTAAATGTTGGGGTGTCTCTCTAATATTGCAGGGTCTTTACCTTACAATATAAAGTGCCTTGAGGCGACAGTTGTTGTGATTTGGTGCTATATAAATAAAACAGAATTGAATTGAATTGGAATACACAAACCAAAGTGACTTTTTATTCATAAACTGTTTCAGTTATTTAAGATGATGAACTGTGTGATCAAACTTTCTGCCCTTCACCGTTTCTGTGTGATTAAGAAAAGGCATAATATCTCATCAAATTGCAGCATGTAGTGAATTTAATGAAAAGTGGCCCTAAATATAAAAAAAGTCACATGCCACATGTCATATTTAATCGACATTGCTTCTGACAGATGCTCCAAAGCAATGATGTCTCATTTTGTTAAAATGCCTGTTTCCTTGACTCCTTTCTCCTTGTGCCTCTTTCTTGTTTCCTACACTGATATCTCTGGTTGGAGAGATTAAGTCATGGAGGATGCAAGGAAAGAAATCAAGAACATACAAACTGACAAAGGGAGCAATGACAAAGGGATTAGTTATCAATTAGTTAGACCAGTGGGATATAAAATAGTCTTCAGAATGAAAGGTCACCAATTTAAGTCTCTCTTTGGTATCTTTCATAAAAGAATAATCTAAAACTATTTTTGCACACAAACTTTCCTTTGCTATTAAGTCCAAGAAGGACATTCAAGCAACATCCAAGAAGTATATGTCCAGCAGATGGCGATGTTGACACAACTTTTAATTGTGGAACAACTTTTTAACCAGGACTAAACGTGGACTATCAGCCAAAGGTTACTCAAAGTCAAAGTATTTGCTAGGTTAGGACACAAACTGCATAAGGCCCAATGTGTGGATACACATCCGTCAGTATACACTTTCCAGGCATAAGATTACCTGCCAAGGCCTGTCCCAGTCCAGAGGTATAGGGAATGCTCCGACCCAGGCTCCTACAAGTGTGCAGGCCACTGTAATCTGCAGACAGGTGTCCCACACAGACATAGCTCTGGAGCCGGAGACAGAAAAAAAGCAAGAACAGTTACTATATTCAATACAGAGAATATAGTAACTGTTTGTTTGAATTCAGGGGGAAAGAAAAATCAGGAAAATGATTTCAGCTTTACCCATGGCGACTGAACACTCGTATCCAGGCCTGGACGTTGGGGCCGAGGACACAGAGACACCTCAGTGTGGTTAGCGAAGTCAGCAGCACGGCAAGGGAGAATGTTTCTAAGGCAGATCTGTAAGAAATTAGACGCTCACAGTATCAATGAGAGCTACAATAACAGAGTTATTGACAAACACTTTTGTAGAGACAGAATTCAGAAAGCATGCACTGATACAAAAAACAGAAAACTAAAAAAAAAAGCAAGCACAGACAAAAGAAAACGCTTGAATTTGTATAAATGACACAATAATTTCAGGGTATGAACATTTCTGTAGTTGCCTGCAGTTTCCTTTCATTCATGTGTGATCCTTCCATGGATGCTCAGTTTATTGTGTATTACTGTGGTGATCACTGCTCTCTGTGTTTCTTTCTCTCTCTTTATCAACCTCTGTTTCACACATACACATAAACACAAGCAAAAACAGCAACTCACTCAATCAGCGGAGCTCCGTATAAAACGACAACGGTGTGGAAGAACAGGCACGACAGGAAGAAGTACAGGAAGGAACGAAACAGCCTTGACAGCTGCAGACAGAACAGCAAGAAAACAGTCAAACCTTTAAGATCCAGATATGAAAAGTTCACTTCCTGGAAAAAATTTATTGGTTTGATGAACACACAAGAGTCAATTAATTTATATATAAATAAGTTAAAAAGAGCAGGGATTGGGAAAACATTTAATTTGCTTCCTTAGGCATTTTAATCATACCAGCATGAGTAACATGTACATCTGTGAAGCCTATGGAGAAGTATTTGCCCCCTTCCTGATTTCTTAGTTTCTTGCATATTTGTCACACTTACATGTTTCAGATCATCAAACAAATTTTCAATATTAGACAAAGTTAACCCAAGTAAATTCAAAATGCAGTTTTTAAATGATGATTTCATTTACTAAGGGTCATACAACCAAGTATGTTTGGATAACTTTTTCCCCTTACTAAATGAAATCATCATTTAAAAACTGCATTTATTGTATTCATTTGGGTTATCTTTGTCTAATATTAAAATTTGGCCCTAAATGTCCCTAAATTCCGTTCTTTATGGACAGCCAGGTTTGTTAATGTTATGTAATGTGATAATAAGTAACCACAAATATATGGCCAGTTTTAAACCAGCCCATCAGTCAATGTAAACAGTACTCCATCGTTATTAACGCACTATCAGCACCTTGTATCCCAGTGTGTGCTTCTTGGTGGGCGGTGTGATCCCGAGCAGCCAGAAAACGGCCACGCTGACCGCGGTGACCGCACCGGACACAGAGTAGAGCCACAGCAGGTGTGTGCCGTACACGGAGAAGCCAGGCACGAGCACGGCAGGTAGCACGGTCGCCATGAACACTGAGACGGCGATGATGGCGTGAGTGGACGCCATGGCTCTGATTTCATGGTCCCACATTGTGAAGACTGTACCTAACTACAACAAGGAGGCCGACAAATTTCAAATAAAATACTTTAAATATCAAAGTAACGGTGGATATGCAGCACAGGTTACATCAATACATGCATCACCTAACCTCGTTTCCGTAAACATGGAGCCACGATCACTTCCGTTTTCACTTCACAATAAAAGTCCAAGTGGCAAGACAAACTTAAATAAAACAAAAACAATAGTAGTTAATGTAAATTAGACTTTTAACAACTTTAAATATATTACACACAACCATACATTTATTAAATATTTATAAATACTTTTATAGTTATATTTATATATCACATTTGTGACCTGAAGCAGTGTAACTCCCTTTCAATTCATAGTGACAAAGCAGTCTTTGAGACTTTTGTGTTTTTGTATTGGTGTACAAAAAAAAGTTTCTAACCCATTTTCAGATCTTCTTCTTTCGGCTGCCCCCTTTAGGTGTCACCACAGCGGATCATCTGCCTCCATCTCACCCTATCCCTAGCATCCTCTTCTATCACATCAGCCCTCTGCGTATCTTCCTTCACTACATCCATGAACCTTCTCTGAGGTCTTCCTCTTTTCTTCCTGCCTGGCAGCTCCATCTTCAACATCCTTTGTCCAGTATATCCACTATCCCTCCTCTGCACATGTCCAAACCATCTCAGGCTTGTCTCTCTAACGTTGTCTCTATATCACTCAACCTGACCTGTCCCACTCATATACTCATTCATATACCAATGAAAATCTTAACATCTTCAGCCCAGCCTCTTGTCTTTTCCTGCTCAACCTGGTGGCACCAAAACTGGACACTTGAAGCTGTGGTGGAGAGGAGGTCAGTGAGCAAACTGTTCAGCAATACTTACTGGCCAGGCAGGGCAACACCTCCTCTAACAGACTGATTCAGCTCTGCTGCCACAAAGACAGATACAGGCAATCTTTCATATCTTGTGCAATAACCCTTTAAAATACAACGTATTTGTCTGGCAGAGAGTAATCTGCATGATAATAATAGTGATATTTATTATATACTACATATTGTGTAAAAGAAGAAGCTACTTTCAGCTGCTCCCTTGTCACAAAAGGTCACCACAGCGGGTATCTCTGCATGTTTGAGTTTTATGACAGATACCCTTTGTGATGCAACCTCAAAGTCTCCAACTGGAATTGAACCAGCAACCTTTTGCTTGTTTTGTACTATATATTGTGTCTTATTTATTATATATTATTAATATGTAACTGTTTTATAACTGTTTTAACAAAAGAATTTCCAAATATTGGATCTTATTATAAATCATGACACATTTTTAAATATTTTTATCCTGTAATTAGATAATTTGGCCAACATCTATTTGAGACTTTTAGTCAGATGACAAAAGAAAAAGAATTCAAAAATTATTTTTAATATCACGTCTAAATCTCAAACACTTTGATCAATATATGTCTGGTACAAATATCTAAGTGAAGTCTCTCTCATTTCATTATTATTGAGGATTCTGCTTTAAATCACTTTTTTTTTTTTAATCAGTTTCTCTTGAGAACATTTCAAGACTGTCAAATGTGTCTACATGCGAACCATTATTTGTTAATGTGGGGCATTCTTTTTATAAAATCACTGTTATGAGGTTATTCTTACAGCAAACAGAAGAATTAGATTCTTCAGTGTAGCTTTTATAGTTTACAGTTTTTAATCGATTTAATTAAATATTCACGCAAACGTAGCGGCGAACTTTTATTTTTAAAGAAAACTTGCAGGTCTGCAGCAAACAGGAACTATTTATTTATTTATTGATTGATTGATTTATTGATTGATTTATTTATCGCTCACTTTACAGAAAGAACGGAGCAAACTGTAACCAATCACAGAACGTGTTACTTGGACCTTCGTCGACGCGCAGTAGAACCTTTAACCAATCAATCGCTTGCAAGCTGCGAGCAAACGGAAGCAACGACCGGAAGTTTACATTAACAGAGAACGCTAAACGCAGCTAACCCTTCTGTTTCTGTCTTAACAAACAAAGAGGGACGATGGTTTGTGAAAAGTGTAGGTATCACGCCGTTCTCCTACCGCTCACTTTATTTTATATCGTAAACTCTGATGTCCCTTTTTCCTGTTAACAGAAGCTGGCTGACGTTATGTGATGCTAACTGTTGTTGTTTTGGTTCAGGAACACCGAGCTTATTTTCGTTATATCTGTTGCGTTTCTTGTTGTTTCCAGGCGAGAAGAAGCTCGGTAAGGTCATCACTCCAGACACCTGGAAGGATGGAGCCCGGAACACAACAGGTGAACAGAGGACACCGATTTAATGACAATCTGGATTTGTTTGAATGTAATGGCATCGTGTCACCAGTGTGCAAGGGCTCCTCAGTCTTGCTGGAAGTTTTGGAAGGTTACACAGAAAGATCACATTTAAAACCAATAGAAAATCCAGATAATAAAATAGGGAAAACGATTAACTGTTAAGCCCGTCTCTGGTTTCTCTGGGGGTTTATGTACTTCCTGGGAACATCAGCTTAAAATATTAAAAGTAAACCATTATACACCCAGTGGCTCAAGGTAAGTTCAAGGTTAATGCTACAATGTGACACAAGTTTACATATACTCATCATTTAATGATTTCTTTGAACTGTTGTTGGAATGATTGTGTAGCATACATCTTTAATGACTTTAAAAAAAAAAACAAGAATTGGGTGCACAAGTTTGAATTTGTTTCTCTAATCCACACAAGGTCAAAGTTATACATACAGGCTCAAATATATACAAACACCCCCACTAATATTTGGTTAAATGTCCCTTAGCAAGCTGCACCTCAGCCAGACGCTTCTGGCATAGTTATGGCTGGATATTTGACCACTTTTCTTGGCAGAATTGGTAGAGTTTATTTAAATTGGTTGGTTTCCTGGCATGGACATGGGTTTTAAGCAAAGTCCACAATTTTTCAATAGGATTGTGGATAAGGGCTTTAGGAAGGCTTGCTTTTTCCATTCCAAAACCAGTTTTAATGTGCGTTTGGAATAATTATCCTGTAGGAACACCCAGTTGTGTCCAAGTTTCAACCGTCTAACTGTTGATTTAAGGTGAAGTTGAAAAATTTGGAGGTAGTCCTCTTCCTTCGTTATTCCATCCACTTTTTGCAATGTACCAGTACCACTGGCAGCAAAACAGCGCCAGAGCATGATGCTACCACCACCGTGCTTGACAGTTGGGTTTGAAAACCAATTTACTCCTCCAAACATACCTTTTGTCATTGTGGCCAAACAGCTCAATCTTTGTCTCGTCGGCACCCTCTTAGTCCATGGCGATATAAAACTCACTTAACTATGGACAGTGATGCTGGTGTTCCAGCAGTTTCCAGTTCAAAGCTTGAGCCTTGGTGGTTCCTGGGGTGTTCCTGAACATCCTAACTATCTGAGGGTGACAGTCTGGGTCCTAATCCAGACCTTAGTGGTGACACATCCAAATAACTTGTACTTACGTACAGTTGTTTGAACTGATTATCTTGGAGTCCACAGTTGTTTAGAAGTGGATCCACGAAATGTTCCTAACTTGTGTAAATCTACAATTCTCCTTCTTAGACCTTCACTGAGTTCCTTGGACTTTCCCATTGTCCTGAGTATTGGCCAGTTTCTCTTGCAAAGAGAAACTAGCAGTTGTAGTCAGTCATGATCACTAATGAGAAGTTAAGAGGCCTTGGACATGTCAAGTTAAAATACATTGTAGAACCTTCAGTACCACTTATTAAAAGATTTAAGTTAGTGTATGTATATATTTAAGCATGTATGCATACTTGAGACCATGTGTTTGATTAGAGAAAACCCTAAATAAATTCAAACTTGTGCACCCAGTTCTTGTTTTTTAAAGTCATTAAAGATGTATGCTGTACAGTCTTTCCACCCTGGAAAAACAACAGTTCAGAGAAATTATTAAAAGCCCAAAATTACCATGACATTCATGCCTATGATGAGTGTATGTAAACCTCTGAACACAACTGTAAGTGTCTCTGCATATGTTATGATTTATATCTTTACAGCCATCATATTTGAGCTGTTCAGAATGTACAGACATGCACACTTTGGAGATGACAATTCCAAATTTCATTTTTTTTTAAAACCCAATCAAAGTAACTCAAAGTTATAAACCTACAACTGCATGTGAACTACATGTCTACAGGGTATTTCCTGCATTTATAAAAAACTGGCGCCCACCAATGAGTTTTTGCCTTCCACCAAAGAAAAATCACTATTGTAGTCTCTGAAACCATTTTTTAAAGAGGGGATTAAATTTTTCAAGCTTTAATAAATATTTTGTTTATAACATTGCCAAAAAATAACAGGAAAATGCAGAATCTTGTGTTTAGTAAGGCAACACAGATTCAAGCCCCCCAAAGGTCAGGTTGAGCCAGGAAAAACCCTGGTCTATAACACATTTTAAGCACCATTATATGACATAATGCTTTCATAAACTTTATAAAACTCTGTATAAATGTACAGTGGTGTGAAAAAGTGTCTGTTAAATCATGAATTAACTGTGATTAACCAAATTTTTTTGGGAAGCTGAGTTCAATTTCACTAGCCACACCCAGGCCTGATTACTGCCAGACCTGCTGGCACAATCACAAACTCACTTAAATAGAACCTGTCTGACAAAGTGAAGTAGGCTAAAATATCTCAAAAGGCAACACTATCATCAACATCTATCAGTCTGGAAAGGGTTACAAAGCCAATCTAAGGCTTTTGTACTCCAGTGAACCACGGTGAGAGCTATTATCCACAAATAGAGAAATAGGAACAGTGGTGAACCTTCCCAGGAGCGGCCGGCCTACCAAAATTACTCCAAGAGTGCATCGACGACTCATCCAGGAGGTCACAAAAGAACCCAGAACAGCATCTAAAGAACATGATTCTTTAGATGTTGATGATTCATGATTCAACAATAGAAAGAGACTGGGCATAAATGGCATCCATGGGAGAGTTCCAAGGAGAAAACCACTGCTGACCAAAAAGAACACAAAGGCTTGTCTCACATTTACCAAAAACACATCTTGATGATCCCCAAAACTTTTGGGGACGAGACAAAACTTCTTGGAAGGTTTGAGTCCCATTATATCTGGCATAAAACTAACACAGCATTTCATAAAAAGAACACCATAGCAACAGTGGTGGTAGTGTGATGATCTGGGGCTGCTTTGCTGCTTCAGATCCTGAACAATTTGCGTAACTGATGGAACCCTGAATTCTGCTCTCTACCAGAAAATCCTGAAGGAGAATGTCCAGCAATCAGTTCGTGTCCTGAAGCTCAAGTGCATTTGGGTTATGCTGCAGTAAATTATCCAAAACATACCACTAAATCCACCTCTGAATGGTTTAAAAAAAAAAAAAAAAAAAATCAAACAAAACTCATTGCCAGTTATTGCAAACGCTTGATTGTAGTTTTTGCTGCCAAGGGTGGCCCAAACAGTTATTAGGTTTAGTTGGCAATTACTTTTTCACATAAGGCCAGGTAGTTTTTTTTCCCCCTTAATAAATTAAATCATCATTTTAAAACTGCATTTTGTATTTACTCAGGTTATCTTTGTCTAATATTTAAATTTGTTTGATGATCTGAAATATTTAAGTGTGTCAAATGTGCAAGAAATCGAGATGGGGACGCCTTTTTTACAGCACTGTAGCTGTCCTCTTTTCAAAGCAGTAGCATGTGTATTTTAGTACAGCACTCACTTTGAATGTTTTTGGTTATTAGCGACACACACACACACACAGCTTCAAGCCACAAGCTAAACTGCTTGTTTAGTGTGAAGTCATCCAGTTCAGTGACTGTTTTCTTATAGCATGGGTTTAAGTTAGATCCAAGACCCATCAGAGCAGACAGAGCTCATTAAAACCTCACATACAACTTTTTAAAATCTGCTTTCATGTTGCCGTCTTTTTTTGATTTAGCTGTAGTGTTAAACACTGAAAAAGCACTATACTAGTTTCTAAGCTGAGCTTCTGTCAGCTTTCTCCTATTCACAGTTTTTACATGATGGCACATCATTATAGAAATGTCCACCTGGAGGCTAAAGCAAGGCTTCCCGACACTCTTCATCAGGGTTGTTTTTAGCTAAAATGTTTATAGTTGTTAAATTGGATGCACTAATTACTAGCCTTCTGTTAGGAAAGTGTTGGATTATGCCAAAGCACACTTCCAAATGGTGTTCGTAAAGCACCACATCAAAATATTCTCCATCATTCTCAGGATGGGTCATTTAAACTGACACTGGAAATAGGTTTTGACTGATAGTGACTGCTGATAGATCAATGTTAGATAGACACAGTTAGGTCAATAAGTTTTTGGAAAATGGCAGTTTTTATCATTTTACCTCGGTACACAACCATAGAGGATTTTAGCTCAAATAATCAAGATGACTGTTTAAGAATTACAGCCATTTTTATATATAGCCCCTCATTTTCAAAGGTTTAAAAGTAATTAGACTAGCAATTTTCAATATAGGGATGTGTTTATAATACTTGAATTAAAATCATTTGCAATCAATGACTGCCTGAAGTCTAGAACCCATGGACATCACCAAATGCTGTTTGTTTATGGGTCTGTCTTCAGTTTTATTTTCATTAACTAAAATGCATGTTATACTGGATCAGGATCAGGTGACTGACTTGACCATTGAAGAATATCCCATTTCTTTGCCTTGAGAGCGACATCACTGATGACGCCTGAAGCCTTGCTGGATCAAGAAGTGGTTCAAGTGTTGGCGTGATTTATGATCATATATAAAGTGCAATGGATCCCTGCAAAATTTGCGTGTTAGTGGTCGTGTTGGAGTTTCACCAATTTGCCTGTGACATAGAGGAGCCTGCTAAAAGAATGGTTTCCCCAGTATGGCAACACTTTGAGCTGATCTCTCCCAATAAAGTATTGCCTGTAAATAATGAAATGTGTTACTACTATAATATTCAAAAGTAATATTTTTTCATTCCAAGGTGAAGTGTTTGTTGTGTGCCAAGCAACTGGGGTACAACAACAACACCTGATCTATGGGTATCATCTAGGCAGCCTATACAGGCTTGCTGTGGGATACTTGTGCACCCCTGCCTCCTCAGTACCATGTGAAAGGGTTTTCTCCAAAGCTGGAGAGGTTATTACCAAAAAGAGAAACTGACTGAGTCCAAGCACAGTGAAAAAAAAATTATTTCTTAATAAAAATTAATAAAGTCACCATCCCTTCAGTATTCATAAGCACAATCACTGTCCCATCTTTTGAATACACTGCAATGATTTTAACATAAACATCTCATGTCCTATTGGATTCATTTAAACACTGACTGAAATCATACTGACAAATTTTTTGACATTAATAGACCTCTATTATCATCACCCACACATTCATCAAAAACAGATTAGATGAATGAATGAATGAACCACACAAAATCAAATTAAGGTGTTTTTATCTCTACTCCTGGCAGTGATTATTCCCATGCTGACACTGTTACAAGAGGCTATTCCAAAAGGCAAAGAGTTTGATGACCAGTATGTTGAAGAACCCCAGCCTCCTGCAGTTTTACATCTCCAGAGAATGGCTCAACAAGTTCAACACCTTTGCTGAGCCAGGCCCCATCAGCAATCACACATTTCTTTGTCAGCGGGATCCCTCCTAATAAATACCACTACATAGATTATCTGGTTGTGATTGTTCCCCAGAACATGTGGGAATAGCTTTACAACAGTTTAGGAGGTGGCCCAGCAGACAACCACCTCTACATGTGTGCCATCTGTCAGGTGGAGATTGAAGCTCTGGCTAAACGCAGGAAAACAGAAATAGACACCTTCATCAAGCTGAACAAAGAGTTTCAAGCTGAGGAGGCTCCAACAGTGATCCTGTGTATCAGCATGCAGTGGTTCAGAGAGTGAGAGAGCTTTGTGAAGGACAAAGACAATGAGCCACCCAGTCTCACTGACAACAGTACTATGGTCTGAGTTTATGGTAAAGGCCCTGAAGTTGCAGTGAGACAGACGGCTGACCCTGACACCCTTCATGGAGAGAGGAAGATTGAGGCAGAGAAGAAGGCAGAAGGAAAGAAATAAAAAATGCCAGTCATTTGCCATTTCTTTCAGAAAATGGGTGATGACCAAGAGGTCAGCAGATCATGTGGCATGTAATGAGCAGCTGCTTGTGGAGACAAAAAAAATTTAAAACCCTAATTACAGTCCAATTTGGAAGCTCAAGAATTAAAAGTGCTGTATATGTGAAACTGTTGTAATGCTGTAATTTGTGGAAGGAGGACATGAGCTGTGAAAGAAAGTAAGCAAATGAAGAAATAAAGATTCTTTAAATGGCACTGAGAGTGGAGAGTATTATATGAATGACTCCCCCTCCAATTTACTCCAGTGTAACCACTACCATATACAATGTTCTCATTGTTTGTTTGTTTTTTTCTGGTTGTTATGGCCACATTCAGTAAATGCAACCCAAATGTCAGTGGTTCACATGACCTGCCACACATTTCTGAAAGTGGAAAACATGCACCCACATGCATGGCGAGGTCATCTTCAACATCTAACAGGTAAAAAAGAATCTAAAGAATGTTTATCAGTAACTACTTTTGAACATAATCAGACAACTTGTGTTTTCAATTGCATTTCTGTGTTAAACTGTTTTGGGTTTTTTTTAGCTACACGTTGTGAAATAAAATAATTATCGTTAATTATAAATTGGACATTGATGAAGATTATCAGTGGTTGGATACAGACAAACAATTACATTATGTATCCAGAGTACAATATATGTTACAGGTACCAGGTTGAAGCAGCTGTGGACAGCTACATGTGTCCTGAAAACAGGAAGAAATCATTAGACGCAGAGATGTGGCTTTCCGTTGCTGAATACTCCGCCATTATTTATTCCACTTCATACTTTATGTTATTACCTTACAGCATTACAACTGTGTATTCACTATTTTCAAAGCTTTTCTCAAATATTCTCGATACATGTTCCATTATCAAATAAACGAAAAGAATCAACAAATCCTGCTGCTATAGACAAAGCCTTGTATTTTTTATCACATTTAAAATTCACTTCAGGATAACTGGTAGAAAGACAAATCTAAAATATTCCCAAGAAATGGTGTAATTAGCACTGTCTTTACACATTATAGTGACAAAAGTATTCACTCACCCATCCAAATCATTGAATTTAAGTTCTCCAATCACTTCCATGGCCACAGGTGTATAAAATCAAGCACCTAAGCATGAAGACTGCTTCTACAAACATATGTGAAAGAATGGGTCTGTAACAAAAGGACCCAGCCAGACACAGCCTTTGCAGAGAACGAATGGCTTATTTCCACCACAATGTTATGCACACACATTTAGAGAGGCTTTTCAGCCTCATTCTCCCTAGTTCAGTTCAGTTCTCCCTTTTCCTGGTCCCAGCGTCCTAAAATAGGGAAACCCAAACCACACCCCGCCACATACCCCTATCGCCCGACTGAAGCCGGGGAGCCATCTGGCCTAGCCTACCCCCCTGCGAGCATCTGCGTCCCCAGCCTATGAATCACCTGGAACTTAAAGGGCTGGAGAGCCAGATACCAACAGGTGATTCCTGCGTTGGCATCCTTCATGTGATGGAGCCACTGCAGCAGGGCGTAGTCTGAACAGAGGGTCAAGGGGCAGCCCAGGAGGCAATAACGAAGGGAGTCGACCTCCCACCGGATCGCCAGGCACTCCTTTTCCACCGTGCTGTAGCGGGATTCCCTCTTGGACAGCTTCCAGCTGATGTAAACCATGGGGCGGTCAACCCCCCTTACCTGCTGGGACAAAACAGCCCCCACCTCTCTGTTCGAGGCATCAGTCCGCAGAACAAAAGGGAGAGAAAAGTAAGGAATGTAGAGCAGGGGTTCCCCACAGTGAGCATTTCTTCACCTGCACAAACGCTGCCTGGCACCGGACCAGATCGGGGCACCCTTTCGGGTGAGATCAGTTAAGGGGCTGGTCAGCTCTGCAAAGCCGGCCACGAACCCAGATACTGTACCTCCCTCCGTCCAACCACACACTTCTTCGGGTTGGCCATGAGCCCCGCCTGCCTCAGGGACACCAGGACTGCAGCCACTCGCTGCATATGCTCCGCCCAGATGTCACTATGGATAATGACGTCATCCAGGTAGGCGGCAGCATATGTACCTGGTCCATCAGGCGCTGGAAGGTGGCCAGGGCTCTAAACAAGCCGAATGGAAGTGTGACGAATTGGTACAAACCGTACAGAGTGGAGAAAGCCGTTTTTTCCCGGGACTCTGGAGACAAGGGAATCTGCCAGTAATCCTTGGTCAAATCCAAGGAAATCCAATCCAAACCAAAACGAGCAGTGCCTAACCGGTCCAGGAGCTCTTCGACCCAGGGCATGGGATGAGCATCAAACTCTGACACCTCATTCACCTTGCGGTAGTCCGCACAGAACTGTATAGACCCATCTTTCTTTACCACAAGAACTATGGGGCTACACCAAGCACTGTGCGACTCTTCTATCACTCCCATCGTCAGCATTTCTGCCAATTCCTTCTGAACTTTTTGTCTCTTATGTTCACGTAACCAATAAGGCCATGAAGGGCGTATTTCAAAATGGTGCTCTATGAGCGAGGTGCGACCAGGCAGGGGAGAGAACACATCTGCAAACCACTGTTGCAACGCAGCAACATCCACTCTCTGGGTCTGTGTGAGGTGGTTATCACAATGGAGGGAGGCGGGAATGGTGGAATTTGGCACCTCCAACTTATCTCTTTTCTTCACCAGACTCACCAGAGAAGCGGTTTCAGCCTCTCTCCATGCTTTCAGGAGGTTGAGGTGATATATCTGTGTTTCCTCTCCCCTGTCTGACCACACCACTTCATAGTCAACGTACCCCACTTGCCGTGTGACCACAAAGGGTCCTTGCCACTTGGCGAGGAGTTTCAAGCTGGATGAAGGGAGTAATATAAGTACTTTATCTCCCAGTGAAAAAGGCGCTGCTGACGTTCTTGGGCCTGGAGCAAATTCTCCCGTGATAACCTCCCCAATGTGTGTAGCTTTGCTCTCAACTCCAGGTCCATTGAATCTCACTCTTACCTGGGCTTGGACCTTCCTACCAGCTTTCTTTAACCAGGTCCAACACCCAACAACAACTCAAAGGGAGAAAATCCTGTGGAGGCCTGGGGCACCTCCCGCACTGCAAACAACAGAGGGTCTAGCCAGTGTTCCCAATTGCGTTCATCCTTATAAATGAACTTACGAATCATGGATTTCAAAGTCTTATTCAGCTACTCCACCAACCCGTCGGTCTGAGGGTGGTAGACGCTGGTCCGAACAGATTTAATGCCCAGTAATCCGCACAGTTCCTTAAGTGTGCAAGACATGAACAAATTGCCCTGGTCAGTCAGTATCTCTTTTGGGATGCCGACTCGGGAGATGACCTGAAACAGTGCCTGCGCCACACTCTTTGCAGAAATGGTGCGCAGCGGCACTGTTTCAGGAAATCGTGTTGCATAATCCCCCAGGACTAATACAAAACAATATCCCTGTGCACTCCAGTGAAATGGCCCAATGAGGTCCATGCCAATGCGCTCAAATGGGACCTCCATTAATGGTAACGGCCGCAAAGGCGCTTTTGGAATGGCTGGCTGGTTCTCCAGCTGGCACTCCGGACAGGGCGCACACCACCAGCGCATGTCCCTCCGGATGCCCAGCCAATCAAATTGACCCATTATCTGCTCCAGAGTTTTATCATACCCCATGTGACCAGCCATCAGATTATAATGAGCCACCTGGAAAATCAGGGGGCGCGTCAGGCAGGAGCTAACCGCAGCCTTCAGTCTATGTGTTTTTCCCAGATATTTAATTTCCACTGGCACCCTGGGATATTTGTGGATATCCCCATGCACACACCTGACCTCTGCCCACTCTGCCTCCAACAATGCCCTGGGATGAACCGGGTTTTGGTGGACCAAGGTCTGCGTGCAGCCCGAGTCCACCAAAGCCTGGCATGTACCCCCTTGGTACCTTACCGGTACACAGTACATCTCTCCTGGACTGGAGGAGGGTGTCGGACGGCCAGTGATGCTGAAACGTTGCCCCACGTCCATTGTCGGGCAATTCTGACGGACACACTTACTCCAGTGCCCGTGCCACTCCTGTGAGTGGGGACCTTGTGCTATGCTGCAGCAAGACTTTTCAGCCTGCTCTTTTCATCCCAATCTCAGTCTCTGTCAGAGACTCTCTCTCCTCCGTCCCCGGAGTGCCACTAAAATGGAGTAGACATCATCCACATGATGCGAGCCAGCTGTGCCAGACAGCTTTCCCTGGTACTGCCCCCTGAATCCCCCTCCCCTACAGCTGAGCCACAAACCACACCCTGCCACACCACCCCTCACTCACCAAGGGCAATTCCAGACTGGAACAGAGTCCAGCCTCTCTCCAGGAGACTGGCTCCAGAGCCCATGCAGTGCGATGAGGTGAGCCTGACTATACAGTACCTAGCCGGTATCTCTCAACCTCACGCATTAGCTCAGGCTCCTTTCCCACCAGAGAGGTGACATTCCACGTCCCAATAGCCAGTCTCAATAGCCAGAGATCGGACCACCAGGGCCTCTGCTCCTGACCGCCGCCCGACACTCATCACACCCGATGTCAAAATAAATGAATAAAAAATAAAAAGATTATGGAGGGAGAAAAGTGGGGAAGAAGGAACTGGGAAGAAAAAGTGTGTTTAGATAGCGTAGTGGTAAATGTATACTGTCTGTATATGACTGGGTGTGTTTTGTTCTTATAGTGTATGTAGGCAAAGAGATCATACGCAAAGAACTAACTAATGTAGTGTTAAATTTATTGAAGAATGAATTCCATATATCGATTTCAGTAGTAGCATTTTTAAGAGCGGAAGATAGTTTTTCCATAGAGATTTTTTTTATTTGTAAATTTTTCCATAAAGTGGTATTTTGTTCAAAGGTTTTTTTATTGCTATGTGGGTAAAATCTCCAAATAAGCAGAGTGAAGGGGATAGTGGGATGTAGCAATCCAAGAGACGAAGCAGATTATGTGTGATGGCTTTCCAGAATTGTTTCATAGGTGTGCAATCCCATGTGGCATGCAAGTAAGTGTCCAGAGTGCTCTGTGTGCAATATGAGCAAATTTCAGAATGTGTAAAACCCATTTTAAACATCCTTTCACCAGTATAGCGTATTCTGTGCATTATTTTGTATTGTGTTAGTTGTATGTTTGTGTTAGTTGGTATGTTGAATATATTTTTAGAAACTTGGGTCCAGAAGTTGACATCGGCGGTAAACTGTAAATCTTGTTCCCATTTCTGTGATGGGATGCAGATTGTAGTTTCAACTGAATAAAATGTATTATTATTATTATTATTGTTGTTGTTGTTGTTGTTGTTGTTATTAAATATTGGCAAAGTTTAGAGAATAAGATCCACACGTCTTCTGGTATCATGAAATTACACATCCTCATCATCTGAAGATTGTGGCTAGACTCAAGGTAGCCACCCAACCAAAAGCATGACTCCCCTGGCTCACTGACAAAGTCCCATCAGAGGAAATGCTTGCAGATGTGAACACTGCTATACGCACCTTCCCCACTATCAGCATCACTGAAACCAATGAGCCACTGCCACAGTAATCCTAGAAGCTCTTAGGTATAAGATCAAGAATGCAAGTAGAGGAAGCCTCCCATGGAGAAGAAGGCTGGAAGCCAAAATCAGGGAAGCCCGGAAGGATGTTAGTTGGTTAACTGAGGTGCAGATGACATGAGGACAGGATCTGTTTCTCATGTGCTGGATGAAAAAGAGGTACAGCAAGATGTCCATAACTGAGGCTCTAGAAACTGCCAAACAAAGGGTCATGGCTCTGGCCAAGGCTAAAGAGAGATATACCAGAGAAGCAGAGGCCAAGAAAGAATAAATTTCTTGTTTTTCCAAAGATACATCCAGAGTGTATTCTTAGGTACAAGGGAAGAATAGCACAAGGATAGACCCAGCCAGAGGTGAAACTGAGCAATACTGGAAAGACTGTCTGGGAGAAAAAGGCATCACACAACACCAACTGGCTGGTGGACCTAAGAGCAGACCACCGCAACCTCCCAGAGTAAGAGCCAATCAACATCACAAAAGCAGACATCCAACAACCTGTCTCTGGAATGAAGAGCTGGACAGCACCAGGATCTGACATGATCCCTGCCTACTAGCTAAAGAAGCTAACAGCACTCCATGATCGCCTAGCAGCACAAATAATGGAGTTGCTAATAACAAGTACTCATCCAGACTGGCAAGCACAGGGCAGAACAATACTGATCATAAAGGATCACTACTGCATGGGGACATTGGAAATAACACCAGAGGGCCAAACCACCAGCTCCTGGTTGATAGAGCTGTACACCAGGACTCTAAGACCAGACAGACCAACCTGAGCACCACCTGGATGTATAAGAAAACCTGTAACTAAGTGCCCCACACATGGATACAGGAATGGGAGACAACTCTGGAGGCGGTTCTGCATACTTTAACCCTCTAAGCCAGCTCAGCACTAAGAGCAGATACAGATATAGATTCAGGAGTGGAGTGGCCATCAGCCACCTCCTATACATGGATGTCAGGAGTGAGCGAGATCCACCTCACCAGGATGTACAGCGAGGATATCAGGATGTCAATCAGGCTGGATAAGTGAAGTGGAGCTACCAGAAAGAAGAATTATATACAGGACCCAGGACAAGTATCCAGGTATCCCACAGACCAACAGGAACAATGATAAAGATCCACGAAGGTCAGCCACAGCCAAATGAAAACAGACGGTGATGAGGAACAGGAGAAGGAATTATCATGGACGACCAAGTCCCTGCAGGGATTGGAACATTGACAGATAGCGGAAGTGGCTGACATCAAGAAATCCTATCAGTGGCTAGAAAATGCCGGCTTAAAGAACAACACATAGGCTCTGATCACGGCAGCTCAAGAACAGGCCCTAAGCATCAGATCTATAGAGGCAGGAGTCTATCACATACAGCCGACGCAACCCAAGTTGCAGCCTGTACAAAGGTGCCCCAGCATCAAAGCATCATCCCCTAGGCCCCTAACTGAAAATGCAAATCAAAGTTATCACAATGAATTGTAAGGTGACCTTAAGTGCTTTGAAAGGCACCAACAAATAAAATGTATTATTATTATTATTATTATTATTATTATTATTATTATCATCACTTTAAATATTGGAAACGTTTAGAGAATGTTTGGAAAATAAGATACACATGTCTTCTGGTGTCACACTGCTTCCTGAAGTGCTGCCATACAAAAATTGTGCTAAAAACCTGACAAGGAAGAACAGTTAAAACTGGAGCTTTTGCATACCAGTAAGATAAAGACAAACATTTCCTTTTTCATTTTCAGGAGGCCTGAGTATACCACAATGGTCTCCTAACAGGCAACCAAAAAAGACCATAAAATGGCTACAACTTTTTCAAACTTAAGTGAGCCATAAAGATATTTTTGCTTGTTTAAAAAACTCTTAGGACAGGGCCTAGATACTTTAGGAATTATGCTATGACAATTTGAACCATTCTCTCAGTCCCTACCTTCCTCCACAGTGGCATTCTGCAAATTCACCTTCCTTTGCCTGAGAAACGTCCAGTTTTGCCTCATTTCTTTCAGAAGTATCACATCCTCTTCCTCAATCCTTCTTACACCCATCACCTTATCAAAGACCTTCTTTTTGGAGAGAATTCAACCATGCCTTAAATTAAAAGAACACAGGATACTTTTACTTGCTATTAAATTTTCTTCACTTATAGAACTATCTTAACGAAAACAAAACTCAAAGCATACCATCAAAGGGTGACTGCCATAGGAAAGCATAACTATCACTGGCCAACCTTTGTCTGCTACTTCTACCATGGCATCAAATCATGTAGCAGAGAAGACCATTTTGTTTTTGCCTCTCTAATTCATCACCAAAACGTCTTCTGTCATTTGCTGGTCTGTTAAGGAAAAATATAAATACCACCAACACACCCCCAGTACACACAGACACACACGCACACACAAGTATAGACAGTGAAAAAATGTATACTGATGTTAACAAAGCTTCCTGCTTGTCCGGTTCTTTTGATGAGAAGGAGTTACACGGAGACCAACCAAGTTTATCACATTTATTTGTTACAATGCATTGGAGATGGAGCTGCCCGCTTCCTATGCTGGTCCAGCTCGATCTGGCTCCTTCGTTCCTGGTACTGTGTGATACAACTGGGCAGCTCCACCCAGTTACAGTGAAAAACAACTTTCACTCTTTGTTCTCAGTTTCCCCTACACTTCTCTATTATAAAAATCTCAGTCCTATATAAACTATTATAAAACAACTTTGATTAACATTTGATTAATATATATAAAGTAGTAGCAATGTGAGAATATACAGTATAAAAGTATAAAATGTGAATATAAAACATTATATATTTTCCACAATTCCCCCTTTTGATCTCGGATACGAGATCACTCACATTATTCTTCTGGCTTTCCCAGGCCATCACCTCCTGGTACTAACAGAGGGATCATCACCCCCTTTTCAAAGTCTGATTGTGGCTCAATAGTTCTAGAAATCAATCTAACTATCAGTGATCGTATACATGGCACACAGCAACATCCACAAGTAACAAGTATAGCAACAAATGTAACTAAAGAAATCATTATGGATAAGATAAATCCCTTCCATTTCCCAGACACACTTTCCATCCATCCCTCCAACGGATTCTCCACTCCTGAATGTTCATGCATAGTCTTGGACAAGGTCTTAAGTCCTTCCAAGGCTCTAGTTACAGAGCCATCAGGGGCTGTGTTGTTCGGAATGAAGGTGCAACACATATCTCCA
>VUQS01073753.1:0-16299 GCA_015108495.1 Heterochromis multidens
TCGGAAATCTACTATAATTTTGTTTGTCTTAGAGGTGTTCAATATGAGGTTGTTTTTGTGACTCCAGTCGCTGAAGGCTTTTACAAGATCCCTATATTCAGATTCCTGTCCATTCCTGATACACGCCACAATGGCAGTGTCATCCGAGTATTTCTGGATGTGGCAGGACTCAGAGTTGTATTTGAAGTCTGCTGTATACAGTGTGAACAGGAATGGAGCCAGGACAGTCCCCTGTGGAGCCCCCGTGCTGCTCATTAATGTCTCAGAAACACAGTTCCCCAACCTGACAAACTGTGGCCTTTCTGTCAGGTAGTCTGTGATCCAGGAAACAAAGGAGGAATCTACTTCCATCTCTGTGAGCTTGTCTTTGAGTATATTTGGTTGGATGGTATTGAAAGCACTTGAAAAATCAAAGAACATAACTCACATAAGCGCCAGATTCCTCCAGATGAGCTAGGGCATGGTGAAGCATGTAGAGGACAGCATCATTCACTCCAATGTGTTGTTTGTATGCAAACTGCAGGGGATCAAGTTTGTCTTTGACCTCAAGTCTCAGTAGGTGTAGGATCAGCCGTTCCAAGGTTTTCATGATGTGAGATGTAAGAATAAGATGCGTTTGTTCATTTTTAAATATGGGCACTAAATTGCATGTCGTAAATGTTAGTAAATCAGTTTGCGTGCTTGATTTAAATGTTTTCCTCCCTTTTTCATCTTGAGAAAGGAACTCCCAGAAATACATATGCGACAGGGTCAGTCGAAAAAATCTCTGAGTTCCCACCTCTTACTTATTTCTGATCTCTTTGGTCACTGCGCTCTCTTTGGAAATACCGACAGTACTTTTTTTTACACCAAAACCCAGTTTGTGCTGGTGAAACGAGTTAGTAAATCTGGCCCCTAGTTTTTTAGTTTTTATTTTTATTATTTTAATATTTATTTATTTATTTTCTGCTGCAAGACCTTAGTTAAGAGGTTAATATCCACCAAGGCATTGGTAACCCACAGGGTTAGGGTTTGGGTACTGTCCACCCCTTTTATAAAAAATCTGAATCAGAATCATCTTTATTTGACCAAGTTTGTGCACACAAACAAGGAATTTGACTCTGGTTCACTTTGTTCTCTGCATGCAAAAAAAGAAACTTTTTTTTTAAATAGGCAAAATATACAATATATAATTTATATATATAATAGATAAAAAGTAAGAAAGAAGAAGTTACAGAAAGTCTTAAGAAACTGTGCAAATTATAAGTGTAAACTGAGTAGTGCAATCTGCGTATGTGCATATGACCTGACTGATACAACAGTGGGTTATTACACAGTGTTCATCAGAGTGACAGCCTGGGGGAAGAAACTGTCTCTGTGGTTTCTGCAAACAGCGCTCTGTAGCGCCTGCCTGAAGGCAGCAGTTTGAACAGTTTATGTCCGGGGTGTCAAAACCCAAAACCCAAATGGAAAAACTTTTGACCTCTAAACATCCACCAGGTTGCCTGACGGTGAGCCATGAAAGGACAGGGGTAAGTTCAGTTGTTTTGTCTGTACTCTGGTCTTTCTTGACTCCTTAAGCTCCATCAGGTCACCATCAACCTGTCTAGGGTTGGGTTTTCTTTTAGCCGCATGCTAAATAAACAGAGTTTTGGAAATTAGATGATGTACATTTCAATTTAAATCTCACACATTTCACATTACAGTCTTTCTGTTAACCTCTCTACATCCCCCATGGCACCAGTGACCCATTTAGGGTTAGGTTCACATCTACTCATTTATATGGAATTTTCATGTTTGTTGTAGGCATATGTAAATCTTATAACAGTAGAACTCTAAGGCTAAAATCCCTGGAGAAGACTTGAACTGAAAGGCAACGCTTTTTTACCATGTGGCTAAAATGCAACCTCGTCCTCACCTTACCCATAAGTGATTCACCAGCGATCTGGTGGATGTCAAGACGTTAAAAGAGTTTCCATTTGGGTTTTCCAAAAAACTGAAAATTCCATAATAATTGGTGAAAATGAACTAAACCCAAATCTAGATGGACTGCCAATGACCTGGTGGATGTTAACCGCTTAACTTTCACAAGATCCTCCATCTAGGGTTAAGGCTGGGTTTCCTAGATACATTTCAAACATGGTTGTTACAGTTTTTCTGGTAAAAGCATCTTTATATTTGAATATTTTAAAAAGACAAACATTCAGTAAAAAGGGGTGGACATTACCAAACCTAATCCCTAATCATGGATGGGTCAGCAATGATGTTGAGAGGTTAAACATATGTCAGAATATTTCACACATCTATTCTTTCCAAACTGTGCTGGCCATTTTAGTCAGGAAGAACAAATAAACAGCCTCCACAGTGTCTCCGTTCTTGTAGCTTTGAGAAAACAGAAGAAGTGGAAGCTGACTGCAGAGAGCAGGCTATTGTTATGACACCGCCTCGTCTTGAGTTTTTTTCACCCACGATGGTGTGGAGCGCAAATTGTGCGTGGCCGGAGCTGGACAGACCACAGCAGGACTATCCTTTATGTGAAAGATGAAACTGGCCTGGAAGTTTATTTGTGTTGCTGGGGGGGGTGTCTCGGTTGCTGGATGGGCTTCACCTCAGTGACACTACTCATAGCAGCAGATAAACAGTTAGGTTTGCTATTGACCTTATCTCTCTAAACTGCAGCCAAGGGCTATACCTCTGGTACCAGAAGGTTTCTGCTTTATGTTTGTAGTCTGCAGAGAGTTCGAAACCCAGCTCAGCTCCAGCGAGAGTGATTTACACTCTGAGCCTTGTTTGGCAATGCTTCAGATTTTGGTCAGTGGACAGTAGAGTGTGGAAGCTTAACTGCACTGACTGATAAAACCTTCGTAAAGAGCAGCTCCCTGATGCTTTGATTATTTCGTGTTGAGGAAAAGAAAATTGTTTTTCACAGCAGCAAGTCCATTTTGTAGAATTTACCCTCTGAAAAGGAGGCACTTTCCCACTATATTCCTCTTTGGTGCAAAACTAAAGTCATGTAGTACCAATGTTGAATACCCAAAGGTAAAAGAGTAGAGTTTGCACAAAACAAATCTCACTGTCTCTAAATTTTGAAAACCTTTCAGGTTCATGGCATTCACAAAAGTATTATTTTGTATTATTTTGTGACATGTAGGCATGTAGATACTTTACATCTTATGCTGACATAAATATACTTAGACAAGCGAATGACTCATTCTAGTCATTTGCTGCCTTGTGGACATAATACTGAGTTTAAATTCTGAATGGGGGTTTGTAAAATTAATAAGTTAACATGTTTTTTGGCCAGTTTTGAAAGTACAGCGATAATAACAATAAGAATTGAGGTATTTAGCTTTTGCATTTGATTGGTTTGGTGGTGATGATGGAATAAAAAATAAATAAATAATGTAAAACAATTTTATTCCTGCACGATGTCTACCAGGAACCAGGACAAAAAAAATAAAAAATAAAAATCAAAGCAAAGAAAAAAGTCTTAGAATGAAATAAATAGCAGTGCCCTCTAGTGTCATAGTAACAGTAACAGTGCAAGCCATAAAGTCACCATAAGGAGGAGGTTGGGGAGGATGGACAGGTCAGCATGAGATGTGATTTTAACATGTTTAATTTTCTGTTTTAAACCAAAAATTTTTTGAATTGTGACCACTAAACCTAACCTAATCTTTATGGAACTTTTAAAAGTTCATCTGTGGCATATCTCCTGCTGTCACTTTGCTCCTATGGGTCATATCAGAGGGTAGAAAGAGATCACTAGTTTGGTTGTGTGATGGAGGACTTCTAAAAATTATTATTCCTTCATATGACCAAATGTTGTATATTTCTATGCACTGTGATAATATTTTTAATCGTAAAAATGTTTCCTACTGTGAATTTGAATCTACCTCTACAACTTTTCATAGGTTTTCAACAGGAATTGGTCCATTGGTGTGATAAAGATAAAGGAAAGCTGTGTGAAATACAGTACATGTCTTTCTTTAACATTATATGCTTTGATTTCATTGCAATTTTCCACCTCTAAACAGCACATTGATGGTTTGCACTGAAACATGGCTAAGAGGCTGAGAGTTGATTTTGAGTGTTTCTACAGTAAATCTTTAAATTTGCTTAGGTTTAATTTGAAACTGAAGCACGGAAGTAACAAAGGATGAAAAGCAGCCTGATTGTGATGATGTAATTTGTTGTTGAAGTCACCGGTTCATCTAGATTTTGGTGTTAAAATTATTCTAGTACACTGTAATGTATAATTCACTAAAACATACCTTAAGTTCTATTTTTTGTAGCATTACTGAAGCAATTTTTTTTCAAGAAATATTAAATTACGATTCTGTAATATAATTTTGTTTGTGCTTTTTAACTCCTTTTTTGCATAACAATGATTGAAAACCATAAATAATGACTTAGAACACATTTTAGAATATCTGTCATAGATAAAGGAAACAGCACAGGGTTGAGAAACGCAGTTAAAAGCATTTAGAAAAGGATTACTGTATGAAATATGATGGGGACATGACTTATCGCACTATATTTTAGTGGCTAACATGGTTTGGTCACTTGAGGGTCAGTGAACAGATCACAAAGAGCACATCACAGTGTCTGATTGTTGTCAGGCCAGTGAGTGGAATTACATTCTCCCAGATGTACATGATATGGCCAAAAGTATGTGGACACCCACACTTTGAATCAATCGCCGTATGTGTGATGCCAAAACCAGTATCTCCCACTGTAACAGCTTCTGGGAAGGCTTTCCACCAGATGTTGGAACACAGCTGCAGGGATTTGCTCTCATTCAGGGTTGATAAGTCCTGGCTCACACTCTGCGTTCCAGCTGATTCCCAAGGTGTTGGGGTTGAGGTCAGGCCTCTGTGAAGGTTCCTTTGCAGCAAATTGGAAGAAAACCTTTGTTTTTGAAGCTGGCTTTGTCATACATAAACGTATGTGGACCGATGACTTTTGTTTTGAGGTATTTGGTGTGAAATGTCCTGCAGGTACAGCTGATGTCATGCTCATTAACACTCAGGTGATGCGCAATTTGAACTCACGACCTCCTGGTGATATCATAGTTTCTCCAGCCAATAAAGCACTGTGTCGCTCACCCCAGAACAGCGCTCAGTTGGAAAAGTAAAAAATAAATCCCCTGTTTATTGCCTGATACTTTTGATCCTCCAGGCCATATCCCCTCTAATGGGTAGCAGACATCATAGCTGGGCTTGAGGTGATTGCTCTAGGTCAGGGGCCGGCTTCACAAAGCCACACTCGTGTATTTGTGTCAGTGTGAGTCTGTGTGTGCAGGACAGACATGAAAGAAATTAAAGTCCAGGGCCTGCCTCAGCATGGCCCGGTCCCCTCGGATGTCTTGTCTTGTCTCGTCGCCAGCCTGTGATTTCACCAGGACCTTATCTCTAACAACAGACCATCCATTTGTGCCGACCCCGCCGCGGCTGTCTTTCCAGGAAAACATGGATGACACCCACGCTTAGTCCCCTGGTAAGAGATTGTAACAATGTGGGAAGGTTCATAGTAACTCAAGCGCACGTGCCCACGCAGAAATGTGCACATCGAACACACACACAGAGTTTTTCTCCTTCTTTACAACTTTGTCGTTTCTCGGTCTGATTCCTGTCTTACACTCACATTTGCAACACTAGAGGTCAGACCGCTCTAATCAGTGTGTGTCGATGGGGGTGTACGGTATTATACCCAGTGCAGTTCCTGCTGTGTCCCTATCTGCAGTGTCATACATCCACAATAATCCTGAGGCCACGCACCGTGAGCGTGCCGGGGCCTGATCAGGTCCAGAAACGTGGCTCAAACCAAAAGAAATCATGAATGAGGCTCTTACAGAGTTTTATTCATATCCTCCAGAGGCTGGGTGATTTATGATGGCAAAAATTAAACTTCCTCCTGCAGTACTTGCTCACTAGTCTTCATCAGAGAAAACATTTTTCAAGCATTTTGGGCTCAATGGTGTCCAGGACTGAAAGTAAAAACATGTAGAAACAGCCAGATTCTTTAGTCTTTAACCTCTCAATCAATAGCAATTAGCAGAGCTTACTTTTTCTCTGAGTATGGGAGGGTTGGAACATTTCTAACTGTGGGCATGTGTAGGAGTGGAGTTTGTGTTTGAGTATTTCTCCTCGACATCCAGATGGGGTGTATATCAAAGGAAGTCATGTAGAACCAAGAAAATAAGGAGGGAAAATGCATTCCTGGTCTGCAATGAGGTGAACTCCGCCAAGCCCGGCCTCAAAACCTCCATACAGTATTCAGCTCGTGTGTTTTGATTAAAAGTTGTTTACTCAATGAAAGGCCGTGTTCAGTGAGTCTGAGATTCCAGCAAATAACAGTGCGCCTTCTTGTTTAATCAGTCCGGTTGGAGCTTAAAGATGCAATTTGAGAGTGAAATTCTTTTTCCTTTTTTTTTGGTTCTTTACAAATTACAGACATTTGCTCAGTTCCAGTCGGGTTTTTCCCCCTCTGTCCTGTCTTTTATTTTTCTGAGTTCTTTCTGCTGGAAAATGACAGATGCTGCCAGCAGTTTATTTTCTCTTGTTGATTAAGTTGAGGGCTTGCTGCTGATGCTGAAGGCATGGACAGACCTGGGCATGCCACTATCCAAGACCTGTGAATGTTGATGGTGTGAAAGCACAAACCACACGTCTTTGCCGTATTCTCAGCTTTGCGTCAGTGTGTTGCTTGTGCATTACACCGATGTACTGCTGGAACCAAGCAGCAGCAAGGAAGAGATCCTGTTTGCAGAACAACAACCGCTACTACTTATCTGTGTTTATCATCAGGCTGGTAATACTAATGCATGTTGTCATCCATTTCTTTCTGGACATTTTGTAGCTTCAACATCAACATTTTGGTTGTTGTTGTTTGTTTGTTTGTTGTGGTTGTAGCATAAAGAGACGAGGACAAAAACACAAACTACAGGAGAGAGAAGACAAAGTTAATGACATACTGTAGTAGCAAAACATGGAAAAATGCTCAGTCAGCAGCAGTCTGAGCCTATAGCAGCATAACTAAGAAATGGCTCAGTGTCACCTGATCCAGCCCTAACTATAAGCTTTGTCAAAAAGGAAAGTTTGAACCCTAATCTTAAACGTAGAGAGGGTGTCTGTCTCCTTAGCCCAAATTTGAAAATGTAAATACTTAATTATATAAAATTATAAACCCCATATGCAAAAAATTGCTTTCTTTTGTTTGTAGTTTCAGTGATAAACTTCAAAATTTGGACTCCCTGAATCATTGCAAACATGGATGTAGTTGAGCTACAAGCAAGCTCCTGTTAAATCTGTCACAACCCGTCGTTCATGACTTATGACGAAAATGGAAATCTATTCAGCAGGTTAGCATGGAACCTGCCAAACATCTTCCCAGGAGAGGAAGAGGTCTTTTTCTGGATCACCTGTGAACTCTAGCACCAAAATGTCAGTTTCCATGAAAAACATGTCACCATGGAGCTGCTTGCCTTTAACTTAATAGCGCAAAGGAAAGAAATCTAATTGAAACAGGTGCATGCATTTAGCACTCATACATCTGGGTGGCTGTAGCTCAGGAGGTAGAGCAGGTCATCTCCTAATCAGAAGATTGGTGGTTCAATCCCTGGCTGTGCCAATCTGCATGCCAAATATCCTTGGGCAAGATACTGAACCCCAAGTTGCTCTCTGATGCATCCATCAGAGTGTGAATTTTAGCTAGGAAGCATAGCAAAAAGTGCTTGTATGAATGGGTGAATGAGGCATGTTGTGTAAAGCGCTTTGAGTGCTTCAGGACAGTAGAAAAGCGCTACGTAAGAACCAGTCCATTTACATTCAGCCTGCTCCTCAAAAGCACATTTGTAGCTCCATTATTAACTCTGAGAATGACAAACATGTCCCTGTTGTTTGATACAGCCAACATTTTTATATGTCTTTGCACTGCAGCTGTCTGCTGCATTTTGTCCTACTTGTGATGGGTTCCTAGTTTTTTCAGAACTGGTCCTTGTTCTGAGTTTTGATAGGTGATGTACTCTGCCCAGCACTTTTTTGATGCCACGTTGAAGTACTTACCCTGGAGTAGGTAGCTTTTTGTCCCCCTGAAAATAGCCCTGAAAAGGCTCTATAGGACTCCTTCCTGCAACTAGGACATCTTGCTACTTCCTGTAGCAGAAAGCAGTCTAAAGGGCAGTACTTTCTAATGATACAGGAAATCTAGTCATTCTGACCTTACAGTTCCAGAACTGCAAGGTCAGAATGAATAACCTTGGACTGTTTGGATCAGAATTTTGAAACACAGTAAGCATCTGTCCTTGTTACCATTTCAGAGTGAGATCTGAAAATCCAGCAAAGACTGGCCTTTTTTTTTACTTCCATCCAATCAAAACTGTAAATCAGAGTGTAGAAACAGCCCTTAACAATGTGCCACTGATGCTGATGTTGTTTTTGAAAAGGTTCTAAAATTCCTCAACTGAAACCAGATCTGATGCAACTGAAATGGAGCACAACAACGTCACATCCACTTTAGTCACAGTGTACCAAGCGGTGTCTTCAGCATCCTTCATAAAAAGGTGGTGGGCTGCTTGTCGATAAGATGTGGTCTGGGCCTGATTCGATGCCACCTAATGGGACTATTTTGTGTTTATTTTGATGAACCCAACTCTTAATATTCACTTGATTTTGATTTGCTGAATTGCTGGTTAACTGTGCTTTAACTAGGGGTGGAAACTCTCATGTTCTCTTCTTGCTGTGTGGGTCTCCATCTGATCACTGTCATTAATAGCTCATACAGATTCTGGGCCCCATGTTTTGTCTACGATTCCTTCCTTATGACAATGACCGCATTCAGTACCTCTAACGTTCTCGCCTGCTTTAGCCTCTGAGACTTAAACAAGAATATCTGCAGCGACAGTCTTTTGAACGATGGAGCATAACAGGGGTCTTTGCTGTGGCTTTGAGGCAGCAGACGGGCTGTGGTGGGAGGGGGATTTTGGGTGCTAGCATGGCAGGGCAGCAGTGGAAAAAGGAGGTGGTGGTGATAATGCAGAACGGATGCCCGCTCCGCCACGGCAGGGCCTGTTTGTGCTCTCCAGGGCAACTGATGAGCCCCAGATGGACGGCCAGCTGCTTCGGGTTTCTGAGCCCAGGAAAGACGGGCGTCTCTGAGGAAGGTGGGGGCATGTTTTGAGGAGTTGGTATGCAGGTCAAAGGGGCACCTATGTGTGAAGGCATAGACTCGAGGTAATATTTTCATATTCACGCTGCCTTTACAACCTTAGTACCAAATGCCATCCTACCAGGAGGGGTTTCTATTGTTAGACAGAAGGGCTCTCAAGGTGCTCTGGATCACTAGACCTCGATAAGTGAAGTCAAAATATCCATCTGCCAGTTTTCATCCACTGCCTACCTCCCCTACCTGAGGAGTAATTAAAAGGCCACCTGATATCCCGCTTGTACCTGGCTCTCAACCTAATACACCCCAGCACACCACACTGTGGCTCTTCCTGATGGCCTGGCCTCAAGATGAGCCCCTCATATGAATAAACGTCACATAAAGAAGTAAACCTGGGTGATTTTCCTGCCAAATTTCTCATGCATGAATATAAAATATGCAGAAAATTCCTTCTCTGTTTGAAGGTGAGTTCTTTTATTTTCAGGCCGCTGATTTGGACAGAGCCGCTTGTCAGTCCATCGCTCATTAATTTGGATGACTGCCCCTTGACTAGCTGGGAGATTTTTAGACATCCTGTGGGCTCCCTTTTATTTTTGCTCATCACTTATATAGAGACGATGGCCCTGCTGAAAAACCTCTGTGTACAGTTTGGTGGATCATTATTTGTCATCCGTATAACCACAGTCCACAGCTGCGTACACTGCGGATTTTCCGCCCGACCAATAGAAACAACAAAAACAAACGGGGCCTAAGAGAAAGCAAATGTGAGTATTGAAGCGAGGCGTGGGACGTGGCAGACATTTGTAATGAACAACTCGACCCCATGCAATCCCCCTTCTTCATCCTGGTTTCCCATCAGCCCCTGTTCCCTGCATCCTAATCAACCCAGAGTAGAAAGTGGATATTAAGCCAGTTGCAATGCACCATTTCCCTGCAAATACATGGAAAGTAAATCAAATAAAATGAACTGTCTCTTCAAAAGACACACATGCAGCACACAGACCTCAACCCACAGACTAATTGTGTTTATTCAACACAACTCAACCCACCCACCCGGTCTCCTCCCTTCTGGACCTTTCCATCAAGATGCAAATTCTAACTATTTGTGAATATCAATAACATCTGGCAGGGCTTCCTGAGCAGAGAGGCTGGGATGTCTTGAGGCCATGCCAGTCACAGCTAAGCCCCCATGAATAAAGATTTCTCACACAGAGAGCTGCTTCCTCTCCTTTCCTCGCACTTCAGCTCTAATTAACACAGGGTTAGAAAACAGATCCCTAGTCAGGAAGGGCACAGAGGGTGGGAGCAGGTCCCAATTCTCCAGGTGATGGAGGTCAACCGGTCCAGTTGTCATGATTCAATTATCTGCTTTGACAAAAACAATGAAACAAGCTTTAGTGACCACATGGATCCTTATGGAGTTAAGCTCTTAACATCCACCACAACTCAGATGACCCATCTAGTTTTAGGGTTGGATTTTACTTCAGAAACTGCAAGGTGATACCTTTCAAATGATATCTCATACATTCGTTGTGGCTAAAATATTTTCCACAGAGGCAAAAACTCTATAAAAATGGGTGGACATGAAGTGAACCCTAAGCCTTGATGAGTTTCAAGTGACCTGGTGGGTGTCAAGAGGTTAATCATTTAAACTATAAATCACTGCCCAAAGAAAACAGAAATATAAATCACAATCACCGTCGAAGCTTCAAAGAGCCCACTGCCTTCAAATGAAGAGTTACCTGCCCTGACCACAACACATCTGAGCGCATCTGTCTCAGCTTAGATCTCCAGTCAAGTGGAGCTGCTTGTTAAGTCGCTCCAGCTATAGGACAACAAAGCCCCGCCCTGCCCGAACCATCAAAGATGTGGCAAATTCGCTGACAACAGAAGATGATAAAAGCAAATATCTCTCATCTGGAAACCATCCTCGCGCTGTCCCAGGCCGCTGCGCTGCCGCTCCCATGCGTTGTTTGCTGAGCATCGATTACACATGCTTACCCTGCTCTGTTTGAACTGAACAAATGCCAAGATTCCACTTTATTCTCATAGTGGGGGCTGAACACGTGATGGGCTCCAAAGATAACACCGGAGGGAAGATTCGGTGTTCAATGTGTGTGTTTGCTCTGTTCTTCACATGCATTTAACGCTTCTCAGACTTGGATTTCCTCATCGTCTTCAGGTTGCAGAGATGATTTCCAGCTTTTATAAAGGAGCCTGATGGATACTGGACTTTTGAAGCTCATGGCAGTATTGATATCACACGTTGACTGATTATTATAAACACATTCCATAAACATTGTGATGAGAGCTCTTTATTATTCCACAAAACCAGTGCCAAGGTCAAAGTAGCTAACAACATCTGTGTGAACTTATCAGTACTCACCAGTCGACAAATTAATGGTGCTACTCGCTGGCTTTGGAGCAGAAAGCTTACAAAAAACTTGTGAGAACAGTTGCCAAATAGTGCAAACTGATGTCTAATCCCATGCATTTATCTTAGATCAGTCTTTAGTCAGAGGAAAACAGCGCAAGAAGATGAGTTAATTGAAAAAGGTCCCATCAAACCTCAGATGGTATAAAAGTGTCTGCATGTTTTTCAGATACCGACCCTAAAAATATCTGCTTCAGTAGTTCTGGCAGATGTCCAGGTAAAAATGTGTGACAATTTAGAGTAAAAAGCCTCATCTGTTCCTCATCTCTATCCTGATAGGAGTGGTCTCTTTCATGGGGAGAGAGCCTGCATCCATGTGACACTGGATGGTTTGATGAGGAGGAAAATTATGTATCTGCTGTGGTCTTCACTGTCACCAGATCTCAACCCAGCTGAACACCTATGGGTGTTTCAGGCCAGTGTGTTGCAGCATGTTGAGTATATTTTTGATAAAGTTGCACTTATAGAAAATATGCAAAGCAATAGTTGCTTTCTTAAAATAACAATAAGCTGTTTTTATTACATGTGTTTTTTTAGCCCTCTGATGGACTGGTAACCTGTTCAGTGTGTACCCATCTCTTACCCAGTGGGATAAGCTCCAGGACCCCAGATGACTGTAGTTGTATAAACAGGTAAAAAGATGGATGGACAGATGTATGTATAGATGGTTGGATAATGTTTAGAGATGAAATAAGTTTTGCTATGATACTTAACATTCTTACCCTCACCTATGGCCACAAGCTGTGTGTACTGACCAAAAGAATAAGATCAAAGTTACACGTTCCAGAAACTAAAGGATTTCTGGGTTCACCCAGATGGTGTGAGGAGCTCTGCCATTCAGGAAGGTCTCAGAGTAGAGCTGCTGCTCATCAACATCTAAATGAGCAAGTTGAGATGGTTGTGGCACCTCGTAGGTGAGATGTTCTGGGAAACATGGAGACTCAGGACACACTGGAGAAATTATGTGTCCACTATCTCCACTTCAGCATCCCCACAGATGAGCTGGAGGAGGGGGCTGAGGAGAGTGAGGGCTGGGCATCTCTGCTTGGACTGCTGCCCCAAGACAAGGTTTTATTTGAGAAACTAGACAATGTTTCAAATTGTGGCATTTCAGTTTTTCTGCTAAAAGATTTTTCATTTGGGTGTTCCACATAGGCAAAGACTGTATAAAGCCAGATACCTGCATAAATAGCAGAAAATGGACAGAGGTTTTGCTGTGATTCTTGTTTCTGACAGTGCTTCATTTGTGACTCTTGTCTGTGTGTTGAGATGGTGCAACAGGCATTCCAGCACTTTGCAGTTGTTTATTTCTGCTTCCAATAAATGTCCCAGTTATGTTTTGTGTCATTGTTTATGTAATGTTACTTTGTTCTGTCTTCATAGTTTCAGTGTAATGACTAGCAGGTCACATTCCCTATGCTGAATGGAAAAGTTCAAATTGTAACCAACAGGTCTATGAAAGATATAGGTGCCATGTGCATGTGTATTTGAGGTCCTGGATGGCTGTATGTGGAATGTCCCTGCTGCCTCAGCAGAGCTGTGATAGTGTGAAACATCAGAACTAAATGAAAGCGTCATTCTGAGCAAAGAAGGATTTTCTCGGCAGCAAATCTTGGCTAGGCTGAAGGTTTCTAAGGAGGCAGTGCACGGAGCTCTAAAACACTTTGTGGAAACTTGATCAGTTGTATCTAAAGCCAGATCCACCACACCAAAAGTGACCACATCACAAGATCAATACATCAGCCTTTGTTCACTGAGGCACACACGATCAGCTAAATTAAGACTGCAATCAGCAAAAGCCCTGTCAAACAAAGACTATGTAGCGGTGGTCTCCAAGGAACTTTAGCGTCTCTAAATTACTTCTCAGGAGGGGAAACGAGGCCAAACACTCAGGGTGGGCTAAGAAATACCAGTGTTTCACAGTGGATGATGAAAAAAGGTCCTTTTAACTGATGAAGAGAGTTAGAGATTAGCAGCAAGAACAGAAGGCTGGAAAATGACACCATAGTAAATCAAAACTGCATTTAAACATGGTGAGCAACTAATCCACACTGTTCTCATTCCCAGGGCATCAAATACTGTGGAGGCAGCTGGTGTCTCGTGGATACAAACACATTCTACATTAGTTAGTGCCTGACAGGTCTGTCACTCCAAGCTCGTCACATATGGACATTTGGAAAGGACCCATTGGTGTCACATTTAAATGCACTGGGTACGTCATATTTTTCACCATGCAGGGGTAATGTTATAAACCCAAACCTAACCTAGACCTAACCAAGTTATTTTCAGTGCCTATAATTATACTGAGTAGCTTTCAGTGCCTAAGTCCTGCCGAGTACTTTTCAGTATCTTTGTCTTATAGAGCAGTTTGTGGGTGCAGCGGTATTATAAATGTACTTATCAAGCCAAAGCTAAAAAGTGGTGCTCAAAGGAGGAAGAAGAGAAGAGAGCAGGATGATTCAGTGCTTAACTAGGTAGTTTTCATTGCCTAAACCTAACCAAATATTTTCTGCAGATTCCTGGCTGGCAAGCTTCTTTAAAACAGAACCCTTACCTTACCACTGTATATGATGCACTATATTACCAAAAGTATTCACTCATCCATCCAAATCATTGAATTCAGGTGTTCCAGTCACTTCCATGGCCACAGGTGTATAAAATCCAGCACCTAGGCATGCAGACTGCTTCTACAAACATTTGTGAAATGCATGCATAGTGCGCAGAGGTCGCCAACTTTCTGCAGAGTCAATAGCTACAGACCTTGAAACTCGTCCCTGACCCAGAGACAAAAAAAAAAGATGGCACCAGCTTGTGCGGCTCACCGTCTGTCAGGCCTGATCGGATTATTGTCTGTTATTGTTATATTCTGTGTTTGCTGCCAAAATGTATCTGCTCTTCTGGTGTATGATCGCCAGGTACTCTTTGATATTAGATCAGCCCACAGAACTTGGATAGTGCATAATTTGGGTGATCAAACCTCAAGCCTTCCACCACTCATGGCGTCTATACCAGCTTACTTGTGTCACTTACCTGCTGTCATCCCACGGAGGAAACGTTCTAGAAGACGGGAGAAGCATGGAGGTGTTCTGCTGAGATTTAAGGCATATCTGAGGTGTGGCTGCCGGTCTGACCCTTTTTGTGATTCGGCTGGATTTCTTCCAACTCAGCGATCACTGGAACTTCGGTGGATCCAGTCTGTATGTCCTACTTATTCGGGTCTATCTAACAGGCCAGTGGAGACTTTTCTCCCAAGGTGGAAACAAGCTAGGCGTCGCAGTGTGATTTATGAGAATCTTCGCCCACTGAGCCGCAGGTCTACAACGGACCATGAGGAGAGGATTGTTCATTTGGCTCTTAATAATGCCAGATCACTAACAAATAAGACGTTTCTGCTAAACGACTTCTTCACCTCACGTGAATTGGACTTTATGTTTCTGACGGAGACTTGGCTTCGCGCTGGTCAGTTCACCCCATTCTCTGAACTTCTTCCTCCTGACTGTGTGTTTTTTAGCTCCCCCCGCACTACTGGCAGAGGTGGGGGGCTAGCGACGGTGTTCAAATCCAGTTTCCAACTCCTGTCCTGTGTGCTTTGATTTACTGCCCACCAAAATTCAACAGAGACGTCTTACTGGAATTCGCAGAATTTGTGGGAGGACTAACAGTGAACACTATGATCGTTTCATGATTGTCGGTGATTTTAATATTCATGTGTGTTGTGAATCCAGATTTTTTGGTCAAAGATTTTCTTGATCTTATTGAAACATTTAACCTCACTCAGTCAGTGTCTGGTCCAACACATGAAAAGGGACAAACACTAGACCTTGTGTTGTCATTTGGTTTAAACCTATGTCTATGCCTTGAAATTTGTGACACTCGTATGTCTGATCATTTTGCTGTTTTATTTACTATTACTCTGCCTGGCTCTCAAGCTAAGCCATGCGCCGTGGCCGGCCGAGTGCGCACGATAAACTCTTCAACAGCGTCGTTGTTTGTATCAGCCTTTAATGACTCTGTGTATGCTAATTGGGACTATGATTTTAACGTTAACCCCGATGAATTTATACTATCCTTTAATTGTTTTTGCACCAACATACTGGACATGGTGGCTCCTTTTAGGATTAAATGGCCCAAGCCAGTGACAGAGCCCTGGCTGAATGAGACTACTCACACCCTAAGGCGTATTTGCCGACGTGCTGAGAGGAAATGGAAGAAGGATCATCTTCAAGTTTCACCAGATATTTTAAAAAGCAGCTTACTGGAGTATCAGAAAGCTGTTAAAGTTGCAAAACCCCATTTTTTATCAAATCTTGTGTCAAATAATAGCCATAAACCTTCTTTTTAGCACTCTTAACTCTCTTGTAAATCCAGGTAGCGCTACTGGTATTGTGCCCTCATCTGCACTTTGTGAAAAGTTTCTTACATTTTTTAAAGAGAAGATTTCAGCTATCAGGTCTTCTCCTTCTGATTCTGTCTTAGATTTTTATGTTTCGCCTGCTTGCTCCACCGTCTTGGAGAGCTTTGAACAAGTGACTCTCCCCTTTTTAACTGAAATAGTTCAGCATATACGACCTTCTTATTGCCCTCTAGACAGCATTCCACCACGTCTTCTCAAGAAAGTTTTTAAAAGTCTTGGGCCATGTATTGTGGACCTAATAAATTCCTCTTTGATGTCTGGCTGTGTTCCAGCTGCTTTCAAACATGCTGTCATACAGCCCCTTATC